>OX155960.1:9624495-9816995 GCA_944548615.1 Micropterix aruncella
GAGGCACGAGGCAGGTCTGTCTGAAGGACCATATTCAGCAGCCTGGTGTTCTCCTCCTTCGTGCCGATTTGGCACGCGCGAACGAGTTCCAGCAGCTGAATTACGTTCAACAAGACCAGCTCGTCGCTCTCGAGGCAGCGCATCTCGTCCAGGTAATCCTCTGGATACTCCGGTACTTCTGGCTGGGGTTGTGGGGGTGGTGTAATTGCACTTTCTTCGTCCGTTTGTGTGCATGCGGACGCTGTGGTTGCTGTGGGCGTTTGGGAGCCGGTGGACTGGGCGGTTGCCTCGACCTCCATCCCCTCCTCCTGCTGCGGATGGGGTCCTGTTGGCTGCTGCTGCAGTGGCTTCGAGCGGCGTCGCCGGTTCTTCCTCTCCACAGCTGGCTGCTGTGGAGTGGCCGGCGGCGCCGGCTTTTTCCTCCACGACAAGGGCTCCGTAGGGGCGGCGGCAGGCTGAGACTTCCTCGGCGCTGGGCGTGGAGGAGGCGACGAAGGCGCGGCGGCGGTCGAGGCGCCCGGTGAGGCGCTTCGCGGTGGGGCTCGCGGAGGAGCGGTGGCTGCTGCACGCGGAGCACCCTGCTGCTTCCGCGTCGTCTGGCGGATTTCCGCTAGGAAACTGGGGCAGCGCCGGTTATTGGCGGGGTGCTCCTGTCCGCAGTTTCCACAGGTTGCTCGGGCGGTCTTTGGCCGAGGGCAGTTTTTGGCAGCGTGCTCCTCGCCGCAGCAAACGCAAACCTGCGGCCGGTGGCAGTTGTGGCTGCTGTGCCGGAACTTTTGACAGCGGTGGCACTGCTTGGGCCCGTTCCGGCCTCTCCAGCTCTCGATGGTGACGGGCAGGTACCAGATGTCCGGGAGACTGAATACCTTGCGCCAGCCCTCGATCTTACGAATGACAACGAAGAACAGCGCGCGCCGCCCTCCATGGATCAGGCGCGCGTACGTCGCTTCGATGTCTTTAGCCGCCAGCCCTTCGATGACCTCCTGCTGGGTGGTGTTAGCCGGGAGGCCCCGAATGGCTATCTTGGCGTCCTTTTCTATCGGCGGCGTGTAGGTGTGCCACGCCACCGAGTTGCCAAGGGTGTGAAGGTAGGCCTGGACGACGCGGTACTCTGCATCGTCGGCCGGGCGGAATCTGAGGCCGCCGCCGCGTCCGAGCGGTGCGACGTTCGGCGCACGCCCCAACTTCGCGCGGAGAGCCTTCAGGTGGTCGGGCCACCTATCGAGCTTGTCCACGACAATGGGTCGGGGGCGCGGCGCCTGCTTCGGCAGAAGCGGCGCGGGCGGCAATGGTGCTGGGGCCGCATCGCTGCGGCACGGCGTCGGGCTTTTCCTCGCCGCTAGTTGGGCGTAGGTAGGCTCGTCTTCGGAGTCCGAGGGTACCGGCGAGCCGAAGATCTGTCGATGATCGACGAAGGAGTCAGAGGAGTCGGCTCGGCGGCGCTGCGACTCCCTCTGCCGCTCATCTTCTGGAGACGCGGGGTCTCTCACACGTTTCCTCGGTGTCGCGATCGGAATGAGCGGCATGTCCAGGCCCCGAGTCACTGGTGGGCTGTGCGGGGCGGCAGCCGCTTCGGCGGAGTTGGCAGCAGACTGCATTTCGAACCGGAGATACTCGACGGCACGAACTTCACGGCGAGGACCGGAGACGGCGCTCGACGGTCGACTCGCGGCGGCAATATTCAGCGTGGGCGGCGGAGCGGAGCAGGCGACCGTTCGAGACGGACGCCGGGCACTGAATGGTGTCGACGTGTGGGTAAAGCATTCCAGAGACGGGCTCCACGTCTGTACGTGGTACTATCTCCACGTCTGTACTGAAAGTATCAATCTTTTTTTTAGTAACGCTATTGAATCACGTATTATTAAACTGTTCGCAGGGTCAACGTTTTTCAAAGCAGTACCAGTAAAAATGGTCAGGGTGCCCTGGTGAATATTTTGTTTCCTTAGGGTACTTTTTTTAGAGAAAACTTTCATTTTGTCCGAAGACAGCATTTTGTCCGACTTCGCGCAGCACACCTAAAAGGCACCTGCAGCATACCGGTGTGCCGCGGCACACCGGTTAAAAATCACTGTTCTATGGACTAGATCTAATGAATTTGAATCGATTTCTTCTTTAAATATACCTAACTCTAAAGCAGAAATCAGAAATTATTGTTTTTGTCAGGTTCACCAAATGGCATGGGATTACAACGAAGAATTACGGCAGAGCAATGACGCTTAGCATAAATTTCTAAGTTGGGTAATATAAATCTCGAAACTTGAATTAGTTACAAACTTACTTGATCAAGCTGAGTCGAGTAGAGTGGAGTGGAATAAATATCATACCAACCTTAATTTAAGGTGCATAATGAATAATATTTCGACGCAGTTTAAAATGTACAGAAGACAGCCGGAGGGTTAACTTAAACGTAATCTGGTTAGTGAGGTCGGCGTCGCTGGCCTGATTAATAATGAGAAAAGCCATTAAAATTTGTTGAATCGAGCTTGATGAGAAACCCGAAATCATGCCCGGGACGAATATAAGATTAAGACTTGGTGGACGGACAGCGAAGTTTTAGATAATTTTAAAGCTGTTACAAGAAGTGGATATACCACCTTCCATCTACTTCCAATGGAAATGTTTTGTGGAAACTTGTTGTTTACTCAGTGTTTATATTTGACAAGGTTATTCTATTGTAGATAGTAGGTATTAGTGTATTGGAAAATAACATTGAAAGAGTTTTATATATAAATAGGGATATAATTTGGAAAAAAATATTTTACAAAAAAATTGGGGTGAGGGTCTTTTCAATCAAAGCAAGTTTAATGCACTTTTAATTTAATTTGTCATTTTAATTAACAGTAATTTATAGTCTAAAAAAGAGGATGTAAAATTTTGGTAAAAAAGGTAATTTCAGGGCTTGCAGCTCATCTGCGAGAGATGGCCATCAGAGGTGTGTGGAATTTGTCGCCCTCTACTGGTATTTCGGCTTCATCAGTTATCACCAGCACATTCTTCGCACAACATGATCGGTGCGAAAATTCTCCAACCCAACTAGGTCTTAACTATACTTTGATCGTTTTGAGGATGTTAAGTCTCATCTACGATCAACTGAATGTTTTAGTAGCCTTATGTATTTAGAAGTCGGGTTCCACAAGTTTTAATCCGACTTCTTAATAATCAAATAAACATACTCAGTAACCCGTTTCTGGCACTGCCCCTCTCAACACAATTTGTAAAGCAAACAGCAGAATTGCCCAATATCCAGGTATAAAATGTGTAAACTAGTAAATTAAATATTCCCGTCACGCGTTCCAATTTCGGCGGGACGAATCGCCCGAGTTGAGCTAATGAATGCGCGGGCACTCGCTCTGTCACAAAGGTGCGGATTGTCTCCCAATATAATGCGGGAGGTGGCGTTCGGCGTCACGTACGGGCACTCGGGCGTGACAGGAATCGCCGAATTTACGATCGATTGCAGATATATGACAGCTTAACAAAATGCCGCATTCTATTTTACAAATGCCGTATTCCATTAAAAAACGTCAAGTTTTTGTAAATCACCAGGATGAGTGAACTTAGGAGTCGTCATCTACTACAAGCCAAAGTGAACGTAGAAACTTAGGGACAACACAGACCACCGTCTAACTACGCCAACATGCCTACGTCCTGACAGTCCATCGCCTTACCGCCTGGCACTGTGAAGTGTATCCGGCGTGCAGTTTCCTCACGGCCTCCAGTCACGCTCGTGCGACCTCTACCTGACGTAAAAACATCAGCGTTTTTATACCCAACGTTAGAATGTACGTAAGAATATACGGTTCACGGATTGAAAGACAAAAATAATTTATCGCTGATGGTGAAAGACAGAATTCGATTTCTTGTTAATTATACTGTTATTGACATCAGACAAAATTCATGTGAAAAATGTTACACGTGTTATATTGAAAGTGGCCATTGAATTATATTGTTGCTGGGCCGTTACATCAGCATTAAAATTATTACTTTGGTTATTACTTTATTAACCCTTGGAGTAAATGGGTATTTTCATGGATGCATCTGTCTCTTTTGCAGGATTTTCGGCGACATCGACTTAAAGTACCATAACTACGAAACTACTACACCAATCATAAAAAGAACAACTGCACAATAATTGCATTGAAATTTCGAATATAGAATATTGAAATATCATTTTGTAAAACAATTAGATAATTATGAATAAATATGAGAACGTCAAAGAAGTGAAAAAAACGCGGAACCAGATCTGGTCGTATCATACTCAACGGATAATTGTTTCAGAACCAGATTTGGTCGTATCATACTCAACGGGTTAAGCTATTGCATAGCTTTTATCGCGGGCCTAGGCCAGCGCGGCGACCGAATGAAGAAATTTCTTAACGAAAATTAATGATTTTAAACTGATAATTACGTCTAAACGAGTACTGCTTACGATTCGAAAAAAATATATGTTAAACATGAACATTTTCCTAATATTCTTAGCTTTGAATATTTTAGATTTTGTTTATATTACATAGTGTAATTAATTTGTGAAATTAGGTCTAACCGAACACAAAAACGACTACTACGCAAATACTATCTGGCGTATTATTATGAAACCTGCACCATTTTAAAGATAATTTAATTATCTATCTTTTTATCTACGATTTTTTTCGAATAATTCGGTTTTTTTGCTTTATTGAATAAAAAATTCGTGCGCGGCGCTCTATGGAAAGACGTTTAAATTATTCCGAATCATTTGCTTCCGCAGCCGCAAATGATTCGGAATAATTTCAACGTTTTCCGATAGAGCGCAGTTATCTGATATCAGAAAACATAAAATAAATAAATAATTATAATTGCATAAGTTGTTAAAAAAATGCTATGCAATAGCTTTACCGTGGCAGTCCCCGAGTGCCACACGTATTTTTTTTATTTTATTTTCTTTTATTCAGGAAAATAACAGTGTATAAAAGTAAGTAGCCAAACAAGATAGATATACAAATTACACCAGAGACAATTTTCCACTAAATGATAACATCAAGATTATCTAAGTGATAAGAGAAAGAAAAAAATAAAAAAAGAAAGAGGATAGGAAGGGAGGGACCAGGAAGGGAAGGAGGAACATAGTAAACATAAATACATTATGTTGATGGGTGTCCACGTATTTAACAAATTTACCAGTACGATATTTGAAGTTGAGACAGGTACGTTGGTATGAATAAGTACAAGTGCAAACAGTAGATAATAAGTAATAAATTTTAAATATTAACCCCTTGAGTATGATACGACCAAATCTGGTTCTGAAACAATTATCCGTTGAGTATGATATGACCAGATCTGGTTCCGCGTTTTTTTCACTTCTTTGACGTTCTCATATTTATTCATAATTATCTAATTGTTTTACAAAATGATATTTCAATATTCTATATTCGAAATTTTAATGCAATCATTGTGCAGTTGTTCTTTTTATGATTGGTGTAGTAGTTTCGTAGTTATAGTATTTTAAGGTCGATGTCGCCGAAAATCCTGCAAAAGAGACAGATGCATCCATGAAAATACCCATTTACTCCAAGGGTTAAGTGTTAAATATCGCCCTCTTTAACAAATTTCTGAATCCAATGTTCGATTCAGCGAAGATATCTTTAAAAATTATTACTTTGATTACTAATAATTAATAAAATATGTCCAATAGTGGACACCTACAGGCTGTTGTTCTTGATGATGATGACGATGAACCTAAGTGCTTTAGTATCAGTGTAGTGATGACGTTTAAGCAGCACTGCTAAATTAAATTCCGCTTTTCGATAGTCCTCTAAAATATTTAACCAAACTTAGTAATCTCTTTAAGCAGGATCCGTCCCAAAACAATTGTTGGATAAAAAGCCAGGTATAGAATAGAATAGAATAGAATAGTTCTTTATTGTGGGAATTATTAAAAAACATACAATGTTTAATTAACAAAACTGCCCAGAGAGCATACAACATTTTGTTTCAGAAGAAACTTTATAAAGAAGAAGCTATATAAGGCGCAATCAGTAAAACTAAAACTATCAACAATTAAAATAATCAATATCAGAAATGATCAAACACAAGCAATAATCATCAATAATCACATAATCAATCAAACTAATTTTTATAATGTTTTGTCCAAGAAGAATCTAAATACATTGTAATTACATTTAAATAAAGGATACCATATAACTAAAACAATCAATAAAATTATTAATTCAAGTTAAAACAATCATAATAATATAAGAAGTGTAAACTGGTACATACCGTATTCTCGTCACGCTATCCAATTTCGGCGGGACGAATAGCCCGACTTAAGCTAATGAATGCGCGGGCACTCGCTTCGTCACAAATGTGCGGATTGTCTTCCAATATAATGAGGGAGGTGGCGTTCGGCGTCACGTACCCGCGCGCGGTCGTGACGGCAATAGCCCAATTTACGGTCGATCGCATATTTGTGGCGGCTTAGCAAAATGCGGGTCTCCGTTATGCAGAACGGTTTCATAATTTCCCGAAATGAACGAACTGGCTATGATTTCAGGATTCGACAGTCATGAATCGTCAATCGTGACGTCTCTTAAACGCGCTAGTTGAATGACATCTGGGCGATGGTTTTCTTTTATGGGGTACTGCAGCACACATCAACAGTTTAATCACTCTGCAAAAAAGAGACATACACGTGAGAGTAGGTATTCGTCCGCGGCAGTCACGTTGCGAACACTTCCAAAAACTAGGGATATTTGCCGTAAATGCAATGTTTGCTCAAAGAGCTCTTTGCGAATTACATTGGTATAAGAACTCAGCAATAACCCACTAGGAAGTATATCGGCTTGACACCAGGAATAAATTGTATGACCTACAACTGATCATACCACGTACGGCCAAGTTCTAGGTGACTAGTCTCTATATAAGATTTAAACTTTTAAATTAAGTAAAGACGATTAAAAACATTGATAATTTCAAGAGATCCATCTAGCTTTATCTGCCTAAAACTAACATGTTTGCGCGTAACGACATTTTAAAATAGGTACTCTCAAAAGAGCATTTTACCTCCGAATATAATTTACTGTATTTTTTTGTCAATTGTTTTAATATTGTTTTTGACGTGACAACGTCTTATAATTCGATGGAGCGGCTGCACGCACGAAAAAACATGACTTATGCGGCGTTACCTCGCTCTGAGGAGTTATATTTATTATATTTATTATTCAATATAAATGCTGCCATCTACCGGTTGCGACAACAATTATTTAGGTACTAACCTCAGTCTAAAATAGTACGAATGAAAATCACTAGATTGATTTCAATTCTTGACATAATGTTATATGTATTCTTGATATACGGAATGTTATTACTGAACGGACAATTTTCTTGTTGGTACAACAAAGTGCAACAAAGTAAGCAACTTTTATTAAAAAAAAAAAAAGTATGAAAAGCTATCATTACGATGCGCTATCTAGCGGTTGGTAAAATGTCGCTGATATTGTTTATTTACGACGTATTACCTACCGCTAGATGGCGCAGCGTGCTCAAACGCTTTACAAACCGTTATTTAACAGTTTGAGATTTCAAACTTTCAAATTAAAAAAAACAATAAACTTTAAACAATAAACAATTATACAATTATACTGCTATACAATAATACATTTACATGTTGTAGTCAAATCGGTGCGTATAAAAGCATATATTTTTGGGTGTTTGTTATAAACAATATCAGAATCTTAAATGAAACTGCGTCAAATGCAACCATTCCATCGGTATTTTCTTATGACGTTGTCACGTTCAACTATCGTCAGTAAACCGACTTTACAGAAAACCGTTTTTTTTGGGTAATTGGAATATTTTTTTAGTCGCTTATTATGTAATCATTCTTTGTTAAATTGGGTAACTAATTTAAGATTATTCAAAATTAATGTAATGAAAATAAATAGTGGTTATAATGAAAATAAATAGTCCTTATCTTTTATACTTGTAATACCGTATATTCAAATATACGAATAACAAATAATTAAAAAAAAAAACTACAAGAAACCCTTGCAGTTTTGCAGGATTTCCGATGGCTCAGAATGAGCTTGGAGTTGGAAACTCTTCTTCATCTATCTATATTGTAATTCTCTGCTTTAAACGATTTTTAAATAGTATACATGTCCCAATTTTGTAATATTCATCACGATAATTGTTTTTAACAGAGTATTTGATTCTATAAAACAGCCATAACTTTTGAATGTAGTTTACATCGCATTCAAACAACATATGTAACTATTATATTTCACTAGGTCTATGCAGATGACTAATCCACACGTCATTTGTTACTCAGTGACCCCGAACGCTATAGTATCAGTGTAATGACAACTACTTATTAAGAAAATTCCAGAAAAAAAAACAGTTGTCAATAGTCCTCGAGTAAGGTTAACCAAATTTACTAATCTCCTGAGTACTGCATCTCGCAACAAAATTTGTTTACTATTATTAATTAAAATAAAATGGTTGCTATCCAAAACTTTCCCGGCAAGTAGCCAAAGACTTATGAAAGGAATTTTAGCGTGATATTCCTTCGGGAAAAAGATTGACCTGATTGAAAATTCAAGTTTTTTAACTTGAATTTTGATTGACGAGCAATCCAGGATCGCACATCTAGATTTTCATCGCATGCAATTTTGCCTTGGAAATGTTTTACTTGATCATTTGGGCATTGACAGTCCAGTACAATTGCTCCGAAGCTAAAAGATATTCTAATCAAAATTTCACAATGTGATTTCGGCCCAACAAGTCACATGTGTATTAAATTTCAGGTTTTTATAAGTCAAAAACTCTGTGATTGAATTATGACTAGTGCAATTTAAGCTGAAATGGTGAATTTAAGCTGAATGCATGATTTTAGCTAAATTGGAATAAGCGTTTGAACGCTATCGTGTACACACAAGAACACATACACACATACAAAGAGAGAGAGAGACACACAGTCAGACTTCCATGTGGGATTGTAGCGTATCCGCGTATCCGCGTTGACACCATTGATACCAAAGTTAAACAGCGTTGGGCGCCTCAATACTTGGATGGGTGACCGCCTGAGTGTTTAACTGCGTGATGCTATAACTTCCCGCCTGGAAGATGTTGCCGACAGGCAACAAGGCGGGTTCCACGAATAGGTATCAGCCTTGTGGATATTAAAAAAAAGTTTTAATCGTCTCAGGAGGCTAAAAATAAATATTTTGGTTTTCACCTCGTAAAAAAACTACGCGTTCACAATACTTTCCCTCCTCGTCGGTTGGTGGGCCGGGAAAGCAAAACGCATAAAATATTACTTAAAATATTGTCCTCGCGAGTTCCAATTTAGGGTGCGCTAATGTATGCGCGGGGACTCGCTCCGACACCATGGTGCGGATTGTCTCCCAATATAATGCGGTAATGCCTTTCGGCATCACATACGAGCGCGCGGTCGTGACGCGAATAGCCTAATTCACAATCGGCCGCAGATTTGTGGCGGCTTAGAAATATATGAAGTTCCTTGAAGCAGACAGAAATAGTCGGCACATTGGTACAATTAGGTGAATCGAAGCGAGAACAGTGCAATACTCACTTTGAGTAATCATCGTTGATTGCCACTCGTGTTCTGCAGGGTTAAGAAAATAGGTATTCAGATAAAACCTTTTCGAGATTAACCTTATCCTTCACTTACCTTTTCACAAGGATTCGGCGTCCGGGCACTGATAATAAATAATCCTTCTAGTAGCGGCATAATTTCATGGCAGACCGCGGCAATTTATTGGAATTTCTTGCAATATCGCCGCGCTCGACAAAAAGTACAATAACCTTGGAACTACTACAGCAAGCATAAAAAAAAATAACTGAGTAATGATTGCATTGAAATTTCGTCTATAGAATATTGCAATCTCATTTTGTAAAACAATTACATAATTATGAATAAATATGAGAAAGTCGAAAAAGTGAAAAAGACTCGGCATTTCTAACTTGAACTTATCTTACGGAAAAATACGGCACCCTATTTAAAAATTGTAAGTACTATCGTGATCTTTATTAAATTCTCTATAAAAACTAATATTTGGTTTTGCTTATTTACGTACAAAAATATTAGCTCATTAAACCAATAAATTTTTTGATGATTTCTCGAGATTTTTTTAAAATAATGTTTGACAATGGAATTTTACTAGAAATATCCGCGAAATGACGCCCAAAATTATTCTAGCGGCCGTCTATGTATCTATAGTAATAATAAGATATTTGGTATGGATTTTAGGATGCGTTCGAATTAGAAAATAATATAACTGTGCGTTCCGGTAGCAAGCCGCCAATATTGGTCGTTACGTAGTCAACGGTGTTCTGATGTGCATTCAAATATGGTCGTTACGTAGCTGAAGGGGGGAATTGTACCTAATACATTCTAAATACGAGAAGTGAAAAAGACAACGACATCCTTTAAATGGGTGAATAAGTTCGAGCAATTAACCGCCCTACTTTTGTTGTTTCATTAGATTTCTCAATAACAATACTTGTTTAAAATTTACCAGATAAAATATATAGTGTTTTATATAAGCGGTTTTTATATAGCGGTTTTATACCAATTCGCATATATGTAACTTATATATTTTTTATAAAAAAAACCTGTATGATAATATAGCGCACAATTCAGCTATTATTTTGACTCCTGCAGCTATGAATCAGCACGATGAAACAATACTTTTACTCAGAATATTTCAAATTGCATCATTGCACGGCCTATATAAACCGGCCAAAAAGCAACCAAATGATCAGTCCCCGATTGATCACCTTCCCCCAAGGTTGCGACGGCTTATCCGGTACCCCTCTACGAGGTCGCTCAACGGATACGGCTCCTTGGTTTCCTTTCCTCCTTTTCCCTGAGTCTCGAAGCATCAACTTGCGGTGTCAACTACAACGGGCGAGCCCGTCACCACAGGACGTTTTAACGATTTTCTCGTTCTGTCGCCTTGCAGTGAGCGTAGAAGACTTTGGACAGAACAAATCCAACGTCCAGCTACGTCACAACCCGCAAGAAGCCAACGCCTTACCGCGAGATAGCCAGTAATGTTACATGGCGGGCCGACCCTCGCGCCCTTGCTTCCAATTGTGACCAGATTTCTCCGGTCTCTCGATTGGTTCCGAGTTCGAGGTCGCTTGCGCGGTCCTCTCCCTTACGAAGCGGTGAAACGGTGTGCACCGAATCTATCGCGGACCAAGGCGTCCTTTGCCCGCCTCTGAACCGGGATCGGATGGCCAATGGTCATTTCAAGAGCAGTCGCCGTAAGGTAGACAACCACCCCCGCTCTATAGGAAACAATACAGTTCCCAGACTCCCCCGACTGTTAGTCGGAGAGCACAGTCGATTGGCTTGCGCCGCTCGGTGCGCAGACCGTCCAGGAGCGCCAGAGGTTTGATTCCCAGGGGAGACTGATTGACCCAGTGTCCTACCCAGGTTCGCACCCCATGCGTGGATGCCATCGGATGGGTGTTGACCCGTGCGTGTGACCGACCCTGAAGCATCAGAAGCATCGCTCTGTAATCCCACAGACTCGAGCCGTGCCCAGTACAAGATACTAGGAGCACACATACAATCCTCATCCACTCTCCTACATAACCGCCGTCGCGCAACCCTCGAGTCTCGATAAAGTAATCCGGGCACTCGTTAATTCGACAAGCGACAAGACTGGCAATATTCAATCGATTCAATCAATAAACATCTTTTGCTCCATCAAAACCGCCTTTAAATACGGAGATAACTCGTAAGTTGACACCACCACCTCACTTCGAATAATTTGGAGTCTTGTGAGGGGTGGTCCCTCACAGCAGTTAAACAACTTTTGATAAAGTTTTTTGGTTAATTTGAACAATTTGATTGTTAAATTAATGTTTGACGAGCGTTGAGTACGCTGCGCCATCTAGTGACAGGTAAAATATCGCTAATGTTGCTTATTCGCTTTAGACGATCAAGCATGCTCGCGTCGCGGGCTGGGAAGGGATCGTAACCTGCAGGAAATATGCGGGAAATTAAAATTAATTGGTTTACATTTATTGGACATTTAGACACGTATCTTTCGACCTTTGAACAGTTTAGGTACCCCCATGACACTCGAGACGACATACCTCATGACACTCGAGATGACTCTAACAGTTATTTAACAATCGGAAATATTTTGTGAAGTGTAATAATTAAACCATGTATAATTTATTTTGCTAAATTAATATTCCAAATATTTCTCTTCTTTACTCTAGCTAGACCTACCGGATCTAGTCCTGACAGCCGCGAAGAGGAAGAACGATAAAAACAAAACTGTCAAATGATGAATGTCAACACGCATCGCAAATACGGCAATTTATATTAGAGACGCTGCTTTCTTCTTATATGAGAGCAAGGGTTTGCCGCACGTACACTATGAAACTCACGAGGATAAAATGATTCTAACAATACGACACTTCAAGCGTTTAGATGGATGGAATAAAGAAACGGTACACATACATAAATCCTGAACACAATTTTCCTTATTTGGACAGTCGTGTAAAAATTAATGCCCTCGAGCAGATAACTCGCTATAAACATACATATAAATACAGGATGGCATAATAGACTCAAACTTTTCTTCCAAATTGATTACCTTCCATCTTCCGAGCGGCGACACATCCGAATGAAACGTTTCCTTTAGTTGGCGACGAAACTCTCTTAAAACTCGTATCCTTCTAAGAGAGACCCGCGCGAAACTTTTAATAAACGTCATAAATCTTTATACGCGAGCGCGAATTCTGAAGACTTTCTTTCGCACGCCGTAAATTTCAGTATTCCATGTCTGGCTTCCTTCAGAGGCTAAAAAAAGTTTTTGCAAAATTTGAATACGGATTTTTTGCGACTTTGCGGCCGTTTTTCACTGAATTTGAATAGAGCCAAAGGTGCTGATAAATTTAATATTATATTTCGCTAGCTTATATTTCGCTTTGTTTTGAAAGAAACTTCTGTTATTTTGTTTTAAATGAGACTTAAATGTTCTCTGCCGTAGGGATAAATTATAATCATCATCATCATCATGTATTCATTCCATAAAAGCATTTCACAATACTGATGAACATGTCAAATTTTACAATCATAATTTACCGGATGATAAAACCGCTTTGATTAATTAAAAGGAAAAAAATAATTGTAATCAGAGGTGATTACTTAAAAATAGTCAAATTTACAAAATAATCAATTATCAAACAATAAATAATAATCAATACAATGGAAAAGAAAAAATCTGAAACATGCGTAATTAAAAACAATGTCAATAAATCTAAAACTTAGTGCGAAAGTATACATAGTCGTAATATGGTTATTTATAATCAAGCAATTGTGGACGCAATATCATAAAAGTCGTCCAGTTTGTAAAGGGCATGTTTGACGAACTGATTTTTCAAGCAGATTTTATATGCTGCCATCTCAAGTCTTCTCGTCGATGACGGCAAAGCATTAAACAATTATCTTTCCCTGGTTTATAATAATAATAATAAAACGCTTTATTCGTACAAAAAGGCGATCTTATTGCCTGCAGGCAATATTTTAGAGCTAACCTATACTATTGTAAATATATTATTTGCGACTAGATGCTACATAGCTTAACCTATATAAAGAGATAATTACAAAAAAAATAGGTTACAAAGAAATATATATTTAACTCTCTGTGGGCACAGAATGTGCCACACCAAAATAATCTAACACCTATAATAACGCTAAGGTTTAAAAGGAGGAGAAGGGGAAGGAAAAGGGAATTTATGTGCAAAATTTCCAATGTTTTCTTAGTCTGTTTTTAAAACTTGTTATGCTGGTCGATAGCCAGTGAAGCTTCTCTGTGTACTCCGTGAGGTCCAAATTTTCTGAGGCCATGGATATAACGAATGCATAATTTTTGGAGACGCTCAACTTTGGTAGATAATTCCTCTGTGAGGTCGAGAAATGCGACATCTTCATTTTCCAGAAGGGGTAGAAGAGCAGACTGACAAATCGTAGTCTTGCTTCCCTCCGGGAGATTCGTACAATTAGTTTACATTAAACACAGCAATATTTGAACGTGGATGAAGGGTAATAAAATTTAATATAATGTAATTACAGTAGTTGATCAGTGACGATGAAGTCGATTTTTAAATCGTGATTGAAAGTCACGTCTAACTCTGCACACTAATAATCGCCAGTCTTAAAGCTGCCACCGAAGAAGAAAGAGCTCATTCCCTGAGTTCAGGGTTCAAAGAGTGATTGTGTCTTTTCACCTCTAAGTGATATATATATATATTGATACATTATTCTATTGCACGGTTCCTAACGGTTCCGTGCAGTTTGGGTCTATTGGCCTGTCTGTGTATTTAGGTCGGCTAAGCTCACTATTTAGCTCCCATTCAGTGGCCTCTTTGAAGAGGGACTAGCATGGAAGGGCCGCTGTGAAATCTGCCTTCGGTTGTAACCTACTATCAACCATCACAGTTTACAGCAATGTGTAGTGATCGGAGGTTCCGGTCTGGGGTAACGCCTCGGGCGGAACTGGTCGAGTTGCGCACAGTACGGCGTTAGCCAATCGATTGTGCAATCCGGCGAAATCGGGGCAACTCGAAACGTACGTTTTCTAGGCAGCGGGAGTTAGTCGTTGACCCGGCGTCATTAATCCTTATAAACGATATGTTGGCCACTCAATCCCATGTGATCTCGACGGGTAAAGGGCACCTCGGTCCGCAATAAATTCGTAAATTCGTTTATAGACAGACAGCTAATCCGAAAAGATAAACAGACAGCTAATCCTTCAAACGGAAAACAAATATTACCAACAAATAGCGCAAGTAATTCTATATATTTAAATCCGGTTGATGGAAAAGAAATATCTACTATAATTAAGGGGCTAAAAATAAGAAATCTTTTGGCTATGATGAAATTCCGACCAGCGTGGTCAAGTCGTGTGTTGACCAATTATCAGCACCTTTAGCGCTGCTAATAAATCAGTCATTTCAAGAAGGTATATTTCCCACTTATTTAAAGAGAGCTATTATTAGGCCACTTTTTAAAAAAGGGGATAGTATACACCCCTCAAACTACCGTCCGATTGCTCTCCTGTCAACTTTTGCGAAAATATACGAAAAGACCGTCTACACTAGAATATATACTTTCCTTGAAAAATATAATATTTTTTCGGAAAATCAAAATGGATTTAGAAAGAACAAGTCAACTACACTAGCTGTCTTTAAATATACTAGTGAAATTCTAAATTTACTAAATAATAAACATGTCACCCTGGGGTTATTGCTAGATTTATCAAAGGCATATGATTGTGTGCTACACGAAAAACTCTTAGAGAAATGCTACAACGTCGGAATCCGAGGCAAAGCCTATGATTGGTTAAAATCTTACCTTACTGAACGGGAGCAGTGCGTTGAAATTACATACTTTAATAGCAATAAAAAGATGGTAGAACCTGTACGATCAAAATGGCTTCGATCACAGCATGGCATTCCGCAGGGAAACGTCCTCGGTTGCCTGCTGTTTATAATATATGTAAACGAACTTCCTTTAGCGACACAACAGAAAATAATCCTATTCGCCGACGACACTTCTATCTTAATTGGGGGCCATACTAAAGCTGATGTGGAAAGCAGTGCAAACACAAGCTTTATAGAAGTAACTGAATGGTTAGGGTCAAATAATTTAAGTGTAAATGCGGAAAAAAACAAAATGTATGCAGTTTTATTCCTAGCAAGCACAAAAATACAAATTCGAAATAAAACATAACGCTCAGGTTATTGATATGGTGCCAAAATTCAAATTACTAGGGATAACAATCGACTGTAATTTGAACTGGAAAGCCCATGTCTAAGATGTAAAAATAAAAATTTCGAAATTTTGCTACGCTCTACAGATAAAAAACAGCCTTTATGGCATATTATGCATATATTTACGCCTGCATAAAATATGGAATTACGCTTTGGGGCAATTCGGTCAACGCAGAGGAAATATTTATAGTACAAAAACGATGCTTACGAATTATATGTGGGATTCCAAAGACTGACAGCTGCAAACCACTATTTAAAAAGGAGTCTGTGCTAACGTTTATATCGATATACATCTTGGAAACCTGCAAATTTATAGGGACCACGATCAGTATTTCAAAACAAACAATGTTGAACACGGCTATAACACAAGAATTAAACATGAGCTACAAGCACCCAAGCCAAATTTAACTCTATTTAAAAAAGGAATGTTATACAATGCAATAAAAATCTATAACAACCTACCAGCAAATATCAAAGAAATAAAAGGAAAAGGGTTTACCGCAGCTTTGAAAAAATGGCTTATTGATAAAAGCTTTTACACATTAAACTAATATTTCTCATAATATTATATTGTAGGCATGCATTTTCATTTTCTTTTTACAATAATTCAATTAGGAAGATTACAAATTTTAAATTATATACATTTCGTATTTATGGGCGGATTTTTGATTATTCCTTGATTTTGATTTTTTTTCTTTATTTTTTAAATTATTGGTGAATTATTTTTATTAATTGTTTTCTACTGTTACATTTTAAATTATATGCATTTGGTATTTATAGGCGGATTTTTGATTATTCCTTGATTTTGATTTTTTTCATTATTTTTTATATTATTGGTGAATTATTTTTATTAATTGTCTTCTACTGTTAGTTCTACTTATCCGGTCTGTTTAGATTTTTTCATGTTAAACCAGTGAAATAATTACATTTTTTAATAAGATATTATAATTAGCAGATAAGTAAATTTAGCAGATAAGTAAATTTGTCAATCTGTTTTATACAGGTAATTGTGAGAGCAATAGTTTTACGCATTATCACCATAAATGTACCACCACAATTTCGGACTTTAAAATATGTAAAAATATTTATACCTCTAACGTTAGGTAGAGCCTGCGCGAGTGACTTCGAATCTGTGACCAAACTGGAAGATGAAGAAATCCGTCGAAATCTGGTAGTAAGGGCGTGGGTATTGCCCGCTGGTGTGACTTCCCAGTGCCTCTTGGCAAGGCGTTGGACTCTTGCGGGTTGTCGGCGTAGTTTGACTTTAAAATATTTGTCCATCAAATTGTTGCGTTCAATCCATAGGAGACAGAATGGCATGATTAAGATTAAGAAAAATATTGGACGAAAAGGAAACTGTGAGTGCATACTATTCTCTGGTTGAATCCCACTTGAGATATGGGATTTTATTGTGGGCAAATGTCACTGATATTAAAGAGGTATTTATTTTACAAAAAAGGGCCGTGAGAGCAATTCGCGGATTAAATAGAAGAGAATCTTGCAAACCACTATTTCGTGAAGTAAAGATCCCCACCGTTTATACCATACTTATTCACGAAAGCCTGTGCGAATTCTATAAAAATAAAGGAAAGCACCAAACTCTTGCCCACATACATTCCCACAATACAAGGCACAAATCGATGTATACTCATAATTCTATACCTGCAACATCACAATTTCAAAGGACAACTCAATACAGAAGCATAACATTTTATAACAGGTTACCAGATGAATTAAAAAATATACAAACATATGCACTATTTAAAAAACTTACCAAGGAATTTTTACTGCAAAAATGTTTATATGGCACGGACTTTTAAAATTTTATATTCACAATTGACTGCTTGTTTATTTTATTTATTTATTTTTTTTAACTTCCATTTTAATCCTATTCTGAACACTTCATTTTATAGACAATTTACTTACTGATTATGTAACATGATTTAGGAATTATTGCTTTTATTTTTATATTTTTACTCTGATTATTATTTGATGCTTTCCAAATTGGTCTCCTTGATTATTATTATTATTATTGTTTTTTTTTATTTGAAGATTCATACTTTTTTTGTATTTTTGGATTTTGTATTTCTATTTTTGATATTTATAAATGATCTTTTTAATATTTAGACAATGTAATGGTTGATTTTGTATAGTTTATTGACTTTCAGATTTCTAACGTGATTTAATTTTATTTTTGCCAGATATATGATATGTTTAAAATATGAATATTATAAAAAATACATTTATTAATTGTAAGTTCTATACCCTTACCGGATATCGTTTTAATTCTCTGTAATTCCCTCAGACATATCTGCCAAAATCAGACGGTACCGCCGTCTCCCAGCCATATAAAATGACAGAGACGAAAACAAAAATCAAACATAGCCACGCATTTCAATAATCGTTCATCTCTGAACTTCCTTTACAATTAAATCTCACATTAATTGCTTTTGTCCGTATTTTACTATGTGGTTAAGGGATTAAAAGAGGCAATCCCTCAGGATGTGAGCATTTGCTAAGCCGCTATACGAGTAAATGTATACACTTCCTAAAACTTGAATGAGTTAAAAGCACTGGGACCGCGATTGTGGTTAGATTATGAAAAGGAAACCTCGCGGTATCCCCTTGTGGATTTTGACTTTTGGGTTTAATTAAATTATACTACATTAGCCTTATCTTAATATTATAAATAATTATTTTTATCTATGTTGGTTTCTTCCAGCCCTAATGATAATAACTTGGACCACAGAATAAATATATTTGATATTAGATTGCTTATTGAATTTTGAACATTGAATAATTTTCGCTTATGTTCAATATGGCGGCTTTCGTGGTATGGCAGTATGGCGCCGCACTATATATGGCGCTCTTATCACGCCTATACATTTACATTTACATTTACATTTTCGTCGTGTCCAATTGACGGCTAAAGACCGCTCTTGGACGCGTCAAAATAATTGGGTTAGGTAGTAGGTCTCGTTACTACTCTTTACTGAACATACATAGGGAGTCAAGAATTAACTACTAGATTGTTAAACTATAAATATAAATAATTAAAATAGAAGCCTAATATTTGAAGTAGTTAGGTTAAAATTATCCATCGTAATATTCAAATTGTCAGTAAAATGTTAAATAATCAAATTAAATCTACTTTATGCATCTTAAACTAAAAGTACAGATAGAAGACCATATATAATAATCAGACAGGCTCTACTTTTTAAGTAATTTAAATGGGCTCAATATTTGAAAAATCATGGCCCTCAAATTCGGCCAGATTATAGAAAGAGTGGCCTATCATCATCATCTTGATGTTTTTTTTGAATTTTATGTCCTCCTGCTGTTTAAATTTTTTAGGGAGTAGATTACAGAATTTAATGCTAAGGTACAAGTAGCTTTTTTGTACTTTTGCCAGTGGTATTCGGGGTATGCGTAAAAGGGAACCACCGCGGGTATGATGCGAGTGAATGTCTGCATTAATTCCAGTTTCTGCGAGGTGCTGTCTAGCATACATTAGACATTTGTATATGAACGCCGAATACATAGTCATTACCCTTGCCTTGCTGAAATATTCTTTGCATGAGGTCGTTAACTTATACATGCTGCGCAGTGCTGTCTTTTGCAAATATTGCAAATACGGTATATTATCTCGAAATAAAATATTATTATAATATTTTATATAATAACAAACCCATTATTAAATCATAACGCGTATTATTTTGAAACAATTTACATAATGATGTCAATTTTTTAACTTGGTATACATGTTTACGTAATAACTACGCACTTTAAAGATAAGATAGACTAATAGATGGCATTCTATCCCGTCGTATTATTTTAGTTATGTAATCAGCCTATATAAATAATGCGATAAGTGGCACTAACAATTGAATGTTGTATTATTTGTGTTATTTTTTTGTTTTTTTTTTATTTATTTAGTTTCGCCGGACTATGCTATCAGTGTCACCTGCATATCACCGGCGTACAAGGGTTGCCGAAATATACTATGGCATTGAGCAATCTAATACTCTAAATAATAGATGCTTGGACCCACCTTAGAACCGTTCCTATCTGTTTCTTTATTCACCATGACTTCTGAATGCTTGATCCAATTTAAAAGTGTGTGGTAACGTTAGAATATTTATGTCATCCCGGGTGTCACATGGCTCGATTGCGTTTCTTCGTGAACTAAAATAGGAACTTAGTTTAGCCGAACGAGACAGAGCAATACGTTAGAACAGAATATGAAATGAACTATCGTCGATTTTGCCGCTCCAAAACTACCTTTCGAACTTATAGACGGCCGAATAAGTTTGAACACATTTCGTGCTGTGTTAGATTTAGCTGATCTTCGGTGGGTAGTTTTAATGCGGAAAAGTGAGAACCGATCATTTCATATTCCGATCTGACGCACTGCTCTGTCTCGTTCAGATGAACCAATTTCCGAATTTAGTTGAATAGAAACGCAATCGAGCCCGTAGGATACCTAATCCGTCAATTAACCGGTAGCTATCTAAACTCCAAATGTTAAATAAAATAAAAAATGGGATATTTACTTCGTATTTTTGTACACCGAATACAACGTCAAATGAATGGTCCGATTGATCATAGTATATTCCGAAAATATTTAGTCATCTATACTAATATTATAAAGAGGTAAAGTTTGTGACGTTGTAGGAAGTAATCTCTGGATCTACTGAACCGATTTTGAAATTCTTTTACCAATAGAAAGCCACTTTATTTGTGAGTGTCATAGGCTATATATTAATACGAAAAATTAAAAGACTTTTTCGTGGTAGTCAGAAAAAACGGTCGAACGGAAACGTTTCTAACTAACGCTGCCTTAAAGATGAGAGATATATGATTAAGTTCTAGAGGAAAGTTGTAGAGCTTGATAATTCCTACAAAAAAGTCACCGACAGCATATGTCTAACATTTATATTTAAGTAACAAAAAGTAGCATTTTATATTAAAAAAATAATTTGAATCGTTAGGTCATGTTTATTGGTCATATTATCAACAATTATGAATTCATGTCAAAATAAGTAAATTTATCGTCTCAAGTGTTTAAAACAGAAGACTTTTCCCTTTTACTGCATATAATTTCACTTTTACTGCAAAAATGGTTAAAGAGATAAGACACTCACAAATAAGACACTCATAAGAAGACACTCAGAAATAACGGTAATATAGTCAAATTGGCATGCAAATACATACATACATATGCAGTAAAAATATAAGCCTTCTTTTTGCAGTCAGGAAATAAATCATAGCACTCAGTACCTACTAACCAAACCACACTCATAATTTCATCACAAGTAAAAAGTTTTACCGCCCAACGAAGTGGGCACGGGTCAGCTAGTCTATGATAAGTGCTTAAACCACACATACTTAATAACAACCGTTTCATTACTTGAGCAGGTAGGGCAACCAACTGCGTGCGATAGCGGCGGCCGGCGCAGGGCTATATAAATCGTCACTAGTGGCGCTTGATCGTCAAGAGATACCTGCGACGCCACACTCAGAAATCCGGGTCAATGAGCCCGGCTCATAAGAAACCCCGCTAAAGGGCAGTTGCCCAGCGAAATAGATCACGGACCGTGGATAAGTTCGTCGACTAACTCACATAATGCTTAATCGTCTATAGGCACTGGATGTTTATAGCGTTAACAAGCACCAAAGCGCGCTCCGTAACGGCGCTTCCGTCAATTAAATTTTGTTGTAACGAATATTGTTATAAGAAATGTATTCTCTGAAAACGAGTTTTGGGCGCGATAGTTTTTTTCTAATAATTATAAATGCAATTTAAGTAATATATTTTAAATAAAACTGTCATTTTTTCAACAGGCTTTTATTAGCTTGACCTGTATGTATAAATCTATCAATTAACAGAAACTTGCAAGTGGAATTTCATCTTCTGATAGTGGCATCGACTTGGCAATTGTGTGTAGTTCTGATGACAATAAAATAATATGGTACCACGGAGCTGATTTGATGATAGAGACGAAAGACAGTCACAGGAACTGCATAATGAAACAAAGTATCCGAGCCGTTTTTTTGCTCTCTCTAGTCATGAATGGAAGAATCGGGGTATAAGTGAGCGGGCTAAGGTCAGGCTGGTTCGAGCTCTGGTTTTCTCGATCTATCTCTATGCATCGGAGACATGGACACTGAAGGCTCGGATACGCACCAAAATCGATGCACTGGAGATGTGGTGTTGGCGTAAAATGCTAGGAATCTCATGGACAGCACGCAACACCAACATATCTGTCCTGGAAGAACTCGGCATCCAAGTGAGGCTCTCCACCGTGCATGTAAGCATGAGAAGGGTCCTGCAGTACTTTGGTCACCTTGCCAGGAGAAACCCAGAGAATCTGCAGAAAATGCTTTCCGGGGGTCAAGTGGAGGGAATAAGAAGCAGAGGCAGATCACCGGCCAGATCGAACGACCTCATCAAAGAAGTCACAAAAGAATCAATACAATCTTCGACCCGCCATGCAGAAGACAGGTCGAAGTGGAGGAGCCTCGTAGGCAAACTGTTGTCTAGTGGCCACGATCCTTAGTAATGAGGGAACGACGGAGAAGAAGAAGAAGTCATGAATGATTTACAGGTGATTATGGAGCCGGAAGGTTGGCACTGGAATTATATACCAGAACAATGTATCTTAGCCGTGTCTAGGCTACTTAGAATCGGCTTGATATGTAATTTAGTCATGAATGATTTCCAGTGTCTGGTGATGGAGCGGAAAATTAGGGCTGGAATTCTATGACGGAACAACGTAGCTTAGCCGCACTTTTTGGAATCGTCTTGAGATGTACTCTGGTCATGAATGGTTTTCCAGGGTCTGATGGTGGGCACTGGAACTCAATACCGGAACAATGAATGCTTAAAGTGTTTGGATTTATTGCAGAATCGTCTTGAGATGTACTCAAATCATAAATGATAAGATTGTGATAAGACTGCACTAAAAAGCGAAAAATAATCAACCACTATGTTATCATTGTTTACTTTGTAAGTGACTTAGTGTAAGCCATATTTGCAATTAACTATGTTATTTGAGAGTAAAAGTTATGTGATTAAGTTATTTGACTGGGCGCTTTTTCTTCAAATCAAATCATCATAATTCTTCTCAGTGAAATGTTTCTAAAAAGCATTTTTATGGAATATCATGTATCCAAACAAATGCTAGAAAAGGCAATCTACATTTATACACTCAAATAATATCGTTGATTACAAACATGACTTACACTAAGTCCCTTACGGGGTGAAGAGTGATAATAGAGTGGTTAATTATTTCTTGACTTTTTTTTGGTGCAGTAATTACAAACGCGTGTTTTTTAGTTTTTAAAACTATTATTTTATTAAAACTTAGATTTATATACGCGAATACGTATAAGAAAGGCAGAGTTAGTAAATATAGGCGCCTGAATTGACAGTGTTTAGAGTCCAGATGGCTCATGTTATACAGGGTGCGGCAGTGAGGAGGGACGGTTTTAAAAAAATAATAAAATAGTTATTTTTTACTCAAAAACATATTTATTGATGGAATCAGGTTCTCAAGGAAATAGCATTTGAGACAGTCAAGTGTGGAAAATCACATCAGGCATGTGGTGGCCGAAATCGTTGGTGGCCGAAATCGGTGGCAGTGCTGGAGGCGTTCTTGGAAATTCGCGTAGACTCTCTCCAACATCGCTCTTTCAACTTGGGCGACTTCCACGCGAATTGCGTGAAATGATTTTTTCTTATGGGGACACCTCAAGGCTAGAGTATACGAGAACAAGCCCCGAACTCTGGACGAATTAAAGGACGCAATTCGCGTGGAAGTCGCCCAATTTGAAAGAGCGATGTTGGAGAGAGTCTACGCGAATTTCCAAGAACGCCTTCAGCACTCCATCAACGATTTCGGCCACCACATGCCTGATGTGATTTTACACACTTGACTGTCTCAAATGCTATTTCCTTGTGAACCTGATTCCATCAATAAATATGTTTTTGAGTAAAAATTAACTATTTTATGATTTTTTTAAAACCGTCCGTCCTCACTGCCGTACCCTGTATATTGTTCTATTTGTCTTTTTTATAGGGAAAACATGTTAGGGACCACCCCTCACAAGACTCCAGATTGTTCGGTGTGAGGTGGTGGTATCAACTTACGAGTTATCTCCGTATTGAAAGGCGGTTTTGAATGAAGTAGAAGATATTTATTGATTGAAGGTTTGAATATTGCCAGTTAGAACGCTTCCCGAACAGTTTACATTGATGCGAGTGTATAGGTGCGGGACCGCGGTTACGAGGATATATGGATGAGGATTGTATGTGTGCTCCTAGTATCTTGTACTGGGCATGGCTCGAGTCTGTGGGATTACAGAGGAAACCAAGGAGCCGGATTCGTTGACGACCTCGTGAGAGGGGTGCCGAATATGCCGTCGCAACCTTGAGGGAAGGTGATCACTCGGGGAATGATACTTTGGTTGCTTTTTCGCCAGTTTATATAGGCCGATAAATGATGCAATCCAAAATATTCCAAGTAAAAGTATTGTTTTATCGTGCTGATTCATGGCTGCACGGGTTAAAATAATAACTGAATTGTGTCAGTGAATATCACTGGAAATCAATGCATTTGTTGATCGCATGTAATGGACTTAAGGTCCGTTACAAACATATGTTGTCAAATCTAGTGGTTAGATGGTCTTTTAGGCGAAGGAGGTAGAAAATATAATCTCAAGTGTAAAATTAATCATAATAACGATATGAAAACTTGTAATTACTGAGGTTTAAACTTGACTGAATTACTTAAAAATTAAAAATGTAGAACCAACTTTTCATCCGGTTAACTTCATCTAGGTAACTTCATAATATCCAAACTCATACAGCATCGTTTACAGAAAGTTATACTCCATAGACATTCCATTGCCGGGAGCCACATCAAAAGGCGGGATAGTTTGTCTGTTCGTATAGAGGGAAACAATTTGCAAGTTAATGCGCACCGCCCATAGCCAAATATCACTGTCTTTACCAAGCCGTGCAGCACGAAACGGTAACATCGCAAATGCGCACATCAGGTGGTCCAAATGGGCATTGATTATATTTTGTACTAGCTGACCGTGCCCACATCGTTGGGCGGTAAACATTTTTACTTGTGATGAAATTATGCGTGTGGTTCGGTTAGTACTGTGTGCTATGATTTATCTCCTGACTGCCAAAAGGAGGGTTATATTTTTACTGCATATGTATGTATGTATTTGCATGCCAATTTGGCTATATTACCGGATTTCAAATGTGCGAATGAAATGATTATGATTGAATAAATTATGTTTATTTTAATTGTTCAAAACTTCTCTGTATACTATATTAGATGTAATGTTATTATTCGGTACCATTCTTTCAGGAGTTCCAACCCGAGATACGGTCGCCGTTCCATACCTATGTCGTATTATCTCTTTAACCATTTATGCAGTGAAAGGAAAATTATATGCAGTAAAAGGGAAAAGTCTTTTGTTTTAAACACTTGAGACGATAAATTTACTTATTTTGATAAGAATTCATAATTGTTGATAATATGACCAATAAACATGACCTAACGATTTAAATTATTTTTTTTTATACTAAAAACTACTTTTTGTGACTTAAATATAAAATTTAGACATATGCTGTCAGTAACATTTTTGTAGGCATTATTAAGCTCTACAACTTTCCTCTAGAACTCAATCATATATCTCTCATCATTAAGGCAGCGTTCGTAAGAAACGTTTTCATTCGACCGTTTTTTCTCCGACTTACTTTGCAAATCCGACTACCACAAAAAAGTTTTTTAATTTTTCGGCTTAATATATAGCCTATGACACTCACAAATAATGTGGCGTTCGATTGGTAAAAAAAATTCAAAATCGGTTCAGTAGATCCAGAGATTACTCCTTACAACTTCACAAACTTTACCTTTTTATAATATTAGTATAGAAGTATAGATTACATTGCTTAATGCCATTGTACGTTTTGGGAACCTTTCTCGCCGGCGAAATGCAGGTGGTGCTAATAGCGTTATCTGGCAAAACTAGTAGCAATTTACTTGACCATCAATAATAACACTGATTTTGAATGTTTTTTTATAAAATACTGATTGATTATAAAAACGCCATAATAACCAATTGTAACAATAACGCAACTAAATTATTGATGCATTAGAGTCATCTATTGCCTTTTTTTAGGCTGATTACATCACAGATATAATTCGAAGAGACAGAATGCCATATATCAATTTATCTGAATATGAAGTGCGTAATTATTACATATAGAAACCTGTATACCTAATTTAAATTTGTGATCAATATGTAAACAATATCAAAATATTAACGTTAAATGATATCAAGATTGTTATTTTATTTCGAGATAGGATATCATATAGGAGTGTTTATAGTACCATCTATAGTGCATTGTCATAAGTACTATATTTAAAACGCCGCCTAATTAACGTAAGAGAAGATTAATGATGATTTGAAACTAGGAGTGCCATCTAGTTGACAGGTTGCGTTTCGTAGTAAAATCATGGCTGCCAAAACGTAGGACTGCATTGAGCAATCTTATACAATTATATACCGTATATATCCGTATATATTAATGGAGTGGGTAAACATAATGATGAAAGTTATTAATTTATCGATAACAATACTCTAGAGCAGGCGTTCCCAAAGCGAGGGACGCACCCCTTCCATGGTGGACGTGGATACATCTAAAGGGGGAGTGCGAAAAATCTTGAAAATAAATAAAAATTAGTCACCTTTTAAAATACGAACTTTTAAGTTTGGTTGGCGTGTTTATCTGCCATATTTAAATTACTGAACAGCCTCAATTTAGATTTGCCGGACGATGATTCAAACATAAAAAATCGGTTGTATCACCCTATGACTTTCCCGGAAAGCAGACAACCCCCCTCGCGCACCAAACCCCCAGGATAAAATCAGGATAATGCTAAACAACCCGAAAATATCTATTGTCAGAATGCTGGAAAACACATCGCTAGACGATAAAAATAAACAAAAAAACACCATTTTGCAAGCGATAGAAGTTATAAAAGGAACGTTATAAAAGGAAGTTACACAAGGAAATTGGCTGCAAACTTTAATGTTTGCCAGAGCTCCCCTCTGAAGACTTTTTTGAATCAACAAAATGTTTCTGTAAATAGGAAAGTAAATAATGCCTATAACTTGAAGACATGGTTTGCCTTTAAAAGAGCGAAAAGGTCACTGTAACAGTACAGTAAAAATCCATTATGAGAGAACCTGTAGCGTTATATTTTCCTCAACTTATAATCGATGAATAAACGACAGTATCAAGGGTAAGCTTAACACATCCCATATAAACATAACAAAGGAGCCATTACCATTGTCAGTCTCTGAACATCTAACACATATATCTAAAATTACCGAAGATGCAAAGTTTATTTTGGAATACTTTCTACTATGTATTACTAGTGCCGCTGTACTAATACTACTACTACTGTATGATAATAAACCTCATTGTGAAATTAGACGATAAAGAGTAACAACAAACAAACAAAGGAAAATAAGCGCACAACGAGGTAAAACTTGCAGTACCTGATCTTCCTTGACATAAACGCCATGGTTTACAATTACATGTACTTTAAAATAAATATATAGAAATAATGAAAATTCTTGAAATCGCGTTAGCGGTTGCAACTTACACCTATGGGTTGGCGACTGCGGGTGGCTTGCTTGGGGGTTTTGCCGCGATGAGATACGACAATGCTACAGGACTACCCCTACGTCGCCAAATCTACAAACATCTAGCGACACGAAAAAATCGATACTTTTTGGTATCGAGTACTTTTGTACTAGACACTACTTTTGTACTAGACCGATACTTTTGTACTAGACACTTTTTGAATCGATACATTTACTAAATGAGTACTTTTTGGCAAGTATCATATCAAATAAATCTTATGACTGTTGTTATTTTTTTAATTTAGGCTTTATGACTCATGTTTATCCCTGCCGGTTAAAAAATAAGATAAATTGCCTCATGCATTCACTATCGTCCACAGGAATTTAAACTTTATTGAAGTTGATTGAAGTTGATTGGTCAATTTATATATATTTTTAATTATTTTATTAGTATAAGTACCTACCATTTGTTTGACCAATACGTGTGCGCATTTATATAGTCTATGATCATAAATACAAATCCACAATAATAAAACCAAATACAAAAAAGTTCCTAACAAAATTATCGATATTTTAGAGTATCGATACTTTTGTATCGATACTATACCTAGTACGATTTTTATTTCGAATAAACTCATGAGTTCAGTATCGATACTTTATATTTGATACCGTGTCACTACGTAGATACAGCACGGCTTGTAACAGCGATGGTGGGCTTTGGCGCCGCCCAACAACGAAGAACCGCAATCCCTGGCGGTTTTAGATATTCACGGATATCAACAATGAAACGCCCTTTTATACATAAACATGAGCGAGTTTTGAATTATTCCTTGAATAAAGCGGCGATTAGTTAACGCGTTTGGCGCGAGTTTGGCGTACGTCATACTTACAGATCTTGCAGATGGCTGCTCGAAACAAGGATCTTCTGCTCTTTCCATTGACGTAAATCAGCAAGCCAGGACACGCGTCTTCATCCTTGGATTTGCCCTGAATTATAAGCTTCAGTACGCCGTACTTTTCATCGCGCCTTATGTGTACAACGATTCGATTTTCCACGCCTTTATTATGTCCATTAGCACTGGCTTCACTTCTAGTCTTGCAAGCACAAGGTCGTTTCGAACTCGATCAACCTACGATATCACTTTTTTTCTTGTAAGCCTTTGTTGCTAGAATCAGGAATATTGTGTCTACTTCCATTTTACATCTATTAAAATAGTATGTACGCTCGTAGACACCTAGCAGACGTCCTATTGAATAGCGATTTTCATCATCGCGACACAATGAATGAATTCAATATTCACATACACCGAGAGCCACTAAGCAAAACTAAGTACGAAATTCACTAAAAATTTGTTTTATTATAGCGAGATTCCAGAGCAAAAAAAATCCTTGGAGTGAGCTAATAAAAAAAGGAAACTGACAATAATTTGGCAAGTATCCCAATTATTGGTAAAAGGGAGTTAGAAAATTCTGAATGTATTTTCCAATCTGATTATTTGTACAATTTTAAACATAATACTAGTGTGACAGCTGACATTCTCATTCTCATCTAACTTATATTATTTAATAATTTTCAAAATTCCAAAAGCTCACTGCTGGATTTGGCAACAATATATTTTTTTGTCTCGATAGTTGTACAAAGCCTTTTTATTTCTATTTTAGAACCTTCAGCTACGTAACGACCAAATTTGGTTGCACATCAGAACACCGTTGACTTCGTAACGACCAATATTGGCGGCTTGCTCCCGGAGCGCACAGTAGTATTATTTTATAATTCGAACGCATCTTAAAATCCATACCAAATATCTCATTATTAACATAGAGATACATAGACGGCCGCTAGAGACATAGACGGCCGCTAGATTAATTTCGCGCGTTATTTCGCGGATATTTCTGGTAAAATTTCATTGTCAAGCTAATATCTAAATAGTTTTGTATGTAAATAAGCAAAACGAAATAATACCTTTGATAGAGAATGTAATAAAGATCACGATAGTATTTACAATATCTAAATAGAGTTCCGTATTTTTCCGTGAGACAAGTACACGTTAGAAATGCGGAGTTTTTTTTTCACTTTTTCGACTTTCTCATATTTGTTCATAATTCAACAGTCATTCTTTATATGATTACTATAGTAGTTCCATAGTTATAGTACTTTTTGTCGAGCGCGGCGATATTGCAAGAAATTCCATTAAATTGCCGCGGTTTGCCATGAAATTATGCCGCTGTTCGAAGGGTTAAACTATTATTCTACCTGACTATTAAATCATCTTAGTTTAGTTTTATTATTCGTATTTAGGTTATATTGAATATAATATTATAACCATGACAACTATCATGATAGTTTAGTATTTAATTTTGTGAAACACCCAAGTGTAGGAATGTCTATCTACTCTAGTACTTGTCGTATTGCATTGTATTGGATCGTATGCAAATATCACGATAGTTTTCGTATCAATTGTTCCTCAAGACATCATTTACGTGTCCCACAGAGGTCGCGTGCTCGATTCACCGGCGACTTTCGTACTGAGCGTAGATGGTAGGGATGATGGTGTATGCTGGCAAGCAAATACCTGTGTGTGTGTTTGGGATTCCGATTCAGCGTATGTTTGAGAGTATTGTTACCTCTCCTTGTGCTTTTGGCATATAAAAAAAAGAAATACGTCCTGTCTACTTCATAGGTGAATTTTCTTTCTTGGGTTAATGGATACTATAAATTTCAAGCGGTAAATACGTTTTGGTATTGTTTATATGTCAAAAAATAGTAATATAACTTGAAAAATCAGCGTCCTCGTCCGTTTCAACTAAATTAAAAATATCACTACACTAACAGGACATTAACTTATCATTATCAAGTTCAAGTTCAAAGTTCAAGTTCTTTATTGTGCGAACTATTAAAAAAACATACAATGTTTAAGTAACAAACTGCCCAGAGAGCATACAACATTTCGCTTTAGAAGAAACTTCATAAAGTAGAAGCTATATAAGGCGCAATCAACAAGCAGTAAAACTAAAACCATCAACGATTAAAATAATCAATATCATAAATGATCAAACAAAAGCAATAATCATCAATAATCAGATAATCAATCAAACAAATTTTTATAATGTTTTGTCCAAGAAGAATCTAAATACATTGTAATTACATTTAAATATAAGATACCATATAACTAAAACAATCAATAAAATAATTAATTCAAGCTAAAACAATCAACAAATGAAATAATCAGTATACGCATTACAATAAAATAAAGGGGCTGTAACAAATAGGACAGTTTAACAAAATAACTGTCATGTGTTTTCTATTCAACTCCCTGATTCAGAGCAGATAAGAATTCAAAGCGGAAATATGGGTTCACATTCCCAGTCATAATCTTAATAGAAACATAAATATTTAACAGTTTACGCATGTAGACTAAACACCTAAATATGTTTCTACCTAAAACCTACTTATACTTATATGTGAATTGGTAATAAAAACAATGGTTTAACTAATATATAATACAATTTATTGATATTTACTTTCTTCAGAATAAAAATTCTTCAAAATAAACTGGAGAATCTTTTTGTGCCCCCTGTAAAGTTGTATTTTTAGTTCTTCATTTTGTGTTCTTTAGTAAATACGCGATTTAATTATTATCTAACCTTTCTTGTTATTACTAGGTACTACTTTCTAAAGATCTTTTATATAGTATTCAATTGAATATGTGTATACTACAGTCAAAATAATAATCAAAGGCTTGGAATTGTCTGTAATATTAGATATGTTTTGATAAATAATTTAAAAATGTTAAGTAACTAAATTTAATATATACTTACCGGTCTAAAATTCAAGCATTGGTCGGTGTTTATCAGGGCTCCGTCATCGTTTCTCTTCCGTTTCCAAACTGTCGCCTAAAACAAGGGAAAACATTGCTTTTATTTAATATATTTGTCTATCATTTGCATTTGAGTGATGGATTACGATTATTGTGACAGTTAAGTTTATATCATGTTTAACCTCATAGTCATCCATCAAAACAAAGTCGCGTTGAATTGATCGAACTATGGACTATTGATATCAATCTTTCTTACCAAAGCAAATATGACAGATATTCAGTTCTTCTTGATTTCATGGAAATTCTAGGGAGTCGATAAACATACCTGAGTCATTTTATATACGACGTCGTATTTAGATGTACTGTTTTCTTTCTAAGCATTAATTATATAGGGATCCGATTACTTAATGCCATAGTGGGGCGGTATCATCTACAACGGGCGAACCCGTCACCCCTGACTGTTGTATAGATATAACTTCTAAACGCTTCAACCGGTTTAGAAGTATGTGGTATTATTAGAACCGTTATGTCATCCCTAAAGTCATAGGGTACCTTAACTGTTCAAATATCAAGTAAGTAGTTGTCTAAATGTCCAAGTGTCCAAATGTCAAGAAATTAACATAAATATATCGTGTTTATTGTAAAATGAAAGGTCTGATTGACTATATTCCGGAAATATACATGTATCTAAATGGATAAATACATAAATCATAAACATTTCATAAACAACGGTATTAAAAATAAATGTAAATTCAATAGTTCACTTTCTATGATGGCAGTCGTGTATTTTTATTCTTTCTAATATATTTACTTGTCTATATTATTATTTCATTGTGAGTTAGTATACCGTACTGAATTTAAGATCAATCAATACTTGGAACTATGAGTACCAGCTACACGTTGCGTTTCAGAGTAAAATCCTACCTGCCAAAACATAGTACGGCACTGAGCAATCTAATGATGTATATAATCAATGGTATAAGTAAGTTGAGTTATCATAAAATCCCGTCGACATTTAATATGCCAAAAGTGGTTGAATCACATCCCTAGCTGGTATTTAATTTTATGGTTCATCGAGTCTAAATGAAAGCATGTAATTTCCACGTGACCCAGTAATTCTCGCAATTGCATTCACAGTTGCCAATTTCACGACGCCAAATCGCCAGGTCGTATTTAATAATTTGTCCTATGGTTGGCAACACGCCGCGCGACCGTCGACTAATTGCGTTTGTGCCTAATTAGAGAACTTACGTATCTAGGAGTTAAAACTGTAAATCCCGAGTGTTTTGGCGATAGGACGGAGTAGAATTACTAAGAGACTTTAACGTCGCAAAGGTACGAAGACGACAGTTATTGGCCCTAAAATGTATAACAATCTATGCTTCTTCTTCTCCTTCTTCTTAGGGTGCCTCTCCAACTAGTGAAGGTGAAAGTTTATACAGTGAAAGTTTTTACGAATAATATGCAGACACGGAAAATTATGCCATATAGAAAAACAAATGACAGATGAAACAAGCCTTATTATACAGACAAAGAGTTGTCGTTTCATATGTTGTAAATAATAAGAAAAATATTTAGTACTAGATGACCCGGTGAACTTCGTACCACCTAAAATTGATTTGTTTGTAACTCTTCATAAGCGTTTATTGATGCTAATCAACCTTCCAAATCCAATTAATTGAAATCTATAATAAATATGGCCGAATCGTGTACGGTTTGAGTTTCGTTCGGTGAATGAAAGTCGTTTTATAATTAAAATAAATTCAATGTATTTAATTTAAATGATAAAATATTATTGCTTTTTCGACTTTTCCCACTTTTTTGCATTTTTCGACTTTTTTGACTTTTTTGACTTATTTGACTTTTTCGACTTTTTTACTTTTCCGACTTTTCGACTTTTTCTACGTTTTCGACTTTTTCGACTTTTTTGACTTTTTCGACTCTTGACTTTTTCGACTTTTTCGACTTTTCGACTTTTTAAAATTTTACGCAATCGCACGGAATGAATAACAGTTATGGATGGCGCAGCTGTCAAACAATAGGATCGCCGCGAACGCCATCTATTGAAAGGGGGACATTTCCCAAAAAGACTAATGACGATTTTTTCGATTTTCAGTTGTTTCTTTTAATTTTTCCTAAATATTTTTTTTGTAAACCACCCCTGAATCAAGGCAAAAAAAAACAAAAGAATAATCATTCAAATCGGTGGAGTCATTTTCGAGATCTTGCGAGACTAACGCACGGCGATTCATTTTTATATATAAGATATAAGAAGATAGATAGACATTATGGAAAAAAGACCGTAGGTGGTATACATGAAACTGCTGAAAGGACATGCCAAAAAAAGTGTAAAGGACAGTCAGCGAAAAAATCAGGTCATGGAAGGAATTAAAAGTAGGTACCATTTGTATAGCATGCCTGAACACAACCGGTATGACGGCGACGTTAAGCCCCTCATATTTGTTCTTCGGAGGAGAAGTCTTAATCGATGGACGATTCCATGCTTACGGTGAAAACGGATTAAGTGTAACCTGGGTGGTACGGTATAGCTACGACCGTATTTCATATCAAAGAAAGCGTATTTTTTCTCAAGAAAATTCGCCCCTAGATCTTCGTAATGCAAAGTTGCAGGTAATAAACAAAATGTTAACAAAAATAACCGAGTAATTTTTTTTTATAAGTGCAGTAGCCATGTCATGGTGAAACTTAGAACAGGCTATCATAATTAAATGCGCATACAAAATTTCGTGTCTGTACTGTTGACCGTTGAGGAGTTCCCTCGTTGGAAGCCAACCCTGGGTGCCGCAGTCCTGTCTTGATGAAACTTAGATCGGGCTGTCATAATTGAATGCATATACAAAATTTCGTGACTGTGCTGTTGACCGCTGAGGAGTCCCCTCGTCGGGAGCCAATCCTGGGTATAGAATCAGGGCATGCTTGCTATATAAAATGCATTGTCATCGGAGCTGAACCAACATGTAAATTTTCAACTTCATATGATAATATTTGAGGAGTTCCCTCAATTCCTCATGGATCACATCATCAGAACAAAATTTTGATAAAGATGTGACGAATCTGGAAGTACATCCTTTCAAATAAAAAGAATTTTCCAAAGAAATTCATAAATGACGGATTTCTGAGGTAACAAACATTTAAAGAAAAATACGATCGTATTTAATTTATAACCTCCTCCTTTTTTTTAGGTCGGTTAAAAATAAATCGGCTGTGGTCTACGATCTATAGAACCTGACAGGAAAATGAAAAGAGCTTTATCATTTGAAGGGCATGTTCACAGCAGACTAAGATGTTAAAATTTCAAATCCACACCATAGCAAAGAAGAGGAAGAAATCAAGAATCACACTCATGAAAGCAAAAATGAGAAATATTGTAGAACGGACTAACACGGATATCATAGCATATTGCAAAGGATAAATAGGTCAATAATTTATCAAAAGAAATACAAACAAAATCAAATAATTTAAAATGTGTGCATAAGGTAAACTTAGTGATATAAATCCACAATATGACAACTCTACGGTTGTGGTAGAAAATTCCCACGCCCACACAACTTCAAACCTCTGCCTTAGAGCCGTCTGTAAATATGATGTCCAAGCCAGGGGACCGGAACGATATAAGGTCAGAAAATACTACATTGTTTAGGGTGGGGACTGCCCTACTGGTTTTTTCATCAAAACTGTTTGAGGGATGATGTACGAAGTAGTAAGTCTGTCGGAGAAGGGAAGGTGAAAGTCTTGCTACTGATCTCTCCGCACCGTAATCGATTTCCGGATCGTAATGGAATGCCGCTTTTTCGAGGTTGACAGGAACACTCGACGGCGCAATCGGTCATTTTGATTTTGACGTGATTGCTGGCGTTGTGTATGTTGTGCACGAAATTGTTGCATTCTCAATGTATTCGCTTGTCGTTCATTTTCAGTCGCTCTCAAACATAATTCGGACATGCCAATACGACTATTTTCATTATCCGTCGCTCGCTGGTCTTCAGTGCGGCTTGCACGTGAAGTAGATCGCCGCGCATTTGACTGACTTCGACGACCTATGTTACCTATTCTCCTCGGAATTATAATGAACACTGTAAAAAAACACGGAATTGTTTTCAGTCACTCAAATCTGTCAAACATTCCTTGAGAACTTAGCAATATTGAAATCCTCAGACTAACGCCAAATTTGTAGTTATGTATAAGCCTGCAAAGTCTATTTACCTTTATATAATGGCTGATCAAAGTGATTTTTTGCAAAATGCAATTAAATTCGCTCGAAACAAATCTATTCTCCAATCCCACTACCTTTTTTAAAAGAAAAAACGACGTTAAATGTAATAACAATTTCACACAGTCGCGCGGAATGAATTATGAATGGCGTAGCTGTCAAACAATAGAATCTATTGTTAGAAAATATAGAGAGCGCCATCTATCGAGAGAAATACGAAGTGGCCATCCCTAGAAGTACTAATTTCGATTTTTTCGTTTTTTTAGCTGTTCCTTTGAGTTTCTCCTAAATATTTTTTTTTTGTAAACCACCCGTGAATCAAGCCAAACAAAATAAAAGAAAAATAATTCAAATCGGTTGAGTGATTTCCGAGATCCTGCGAGACTAACGCACGGCGATTCATTTTTATATATAAGAAAGATGTATGTGGCCAGTTGCGGTAACTTTCAGTGTGACCTTTGTATACACAGTGGATCCGATTGCGTTTATTATTGAACCAAAATGGGAAATTTGTTCAACCGAACGAGACAGAGCAATACGTTAGAACGGAATATGAAATGGACTATTGTCGATTTTCCCGCACCAAAACTACCTGTCGAACTTATAGACGTCCGAGTAAGTTTGAACACATTTCGTGCGGTGTTAGATTTAGCTGCCTTTTCTTCGATGGGTAGTATTAATGCGGAAAGTGGCAACCGTTCATTTCAAATTCCGCTTTGACTTATATATATACTGCTCTGTCTAGTTCACACGAACTAATTTCCGATTTTAGTTCAAGAGAAACGTATATATAATAAATACAAACGGAGCTGCCATGGAATTCACCGACCGGAGTCGGGCCCATCATAATACTATTTTTACACTTCTGGGGGGTGATCAGTGGATTCCGGACTTAAGAACCGGCTGTGGTAGGTTTAGGACAGCTGTCTTGCCACATGTGAGCGTTCACCTTACCACCAATTCACTCCCCCTTCGAAGCCATAGAATTTGAGATGCGCAAATCGCAGTTTTAGATAATTTTTCTAAGAAAGAGTTGATTATTTTTCTGGAAAGGCCAAGATCTTTAAAGAGGTGAAATAGAGATTTAGCTGGCAGGCCACGAGCGCCAACTTCCACCGCGTGAAGGTGAACAGTGAAGCCGTTCCGGGTTACGGCATTTGCAAGATCATGGTATTTATTTAATTTATACTCGTAGTCTTTTGGGATATTCGATTCCCATGGAACAGTTAATTCTACAATAAGGGCCACCTTCCGATATAGAGAGTAAAGAGTTATATCTGGACGGAGGGCTGTGCATCCGAGACTTTCAGGGAATTTATATTACTTAGAGACCGAATCAACCTCCAGAATCCAATCTGTAGCTTTCTCAATTATTGAGAAAGGTTTTGTAGTTAAATGTTTTTTGCCTTTAGAGCCATCCCGCACAAACTGTATAGGGGGTTTGGAGGATACTGTCAAACCCTTGTTGGCACGAGCAACTGAGAGACTAATTACCTCGCGAATAACAGCGTGAACTTTGTCATGGCGGTAAGTGTACCGTCCTTGATCGAAGGCCACCTTGCACCTTGCATATAAATATAAACTTTTTGAATTTATTTCGTTCGACTTAGAATTTTACAGCCTTTAATAAATATTATATCGTTTTTTTTAAAGTATTCATGACGACCTTTTTCCAGAACAATGGACTTGGAAAGAATTATATTCTTAAAAATTTACATCTCGCACTGACCTGCCAAGAAAGGCTGGCCCGGCCGAGAAAGCAAAGAAAAGTCCCTTCCGGCCGGATAGAGGCTTGACGATAATTATTCAAATCTAATAAATGCTTTAGAGGGTTCTCCATCCCAGTCGCAGCTCAAATTTATTCGGGTATCTTGGCTTCCCCTTCTCTTCTTGCCAATGAGCAACACAGAGGTACATACTGCCGAGCTAGAGGCCGATCGAAATGCGTTTTATACACGACTGCCCAACAAAAATGAAGTGTAATGTGATCAGGGTCATCTATGTATGTTTTTCGCTCCTTTATTCCACCATAACTTCTAAACGCTTGAACCAATTTAAAGTGTGTATTATTTTTAGAAACGTTATGTCATCCGAAGTATCATAGGGTACATTTACTGTCCAAATATTAAGCAAGTAGTTGTATAAATGTCCAAATGTCAATAAATTACCATAAATATATCGCGTTTAGTGTCAAATCAAAGGGCTGAATGAGTACATTCCAGAAATATACATATATCTATATGGATAAATAAATAAACCAGAAATACTTCATTAAAATACCGTAATAAAAATAATTATAAACCCAGTAGTTTACTTTCTGTAACGACAGTCGTATTTTTTATCCTTTTTAATATATTTACGTGTTTACCACTTACATATGTAGTGAGTTTGTAAATACTTATCGATGAAACCCTGATCTGGCCTTCTACCTTGTTTTTAGCTACTTTACAGGAGTAATTGAAACTGTTTTACTTTCTTTGTTATAAATACCTTAAAACTTGTGTATATATTGACTATATTTAGTAATATATTGACGATATCATGAAATTTGATCATAAAATAAACTTAGGAAAAAATATAACAATATGTTTAATATACATACTTATTACGAATTAATATCATCTTTCTAAGCATAGGTATCTTAGAGAGATGACATTATATTTCATAATATGTGTGTATATTACATATTTGTTGTTTTAATTTTTTCGGGGTTTATTTTATGATCAAAGTTAAGGACTGCTTTTTTGACATATTTAGAGACATATTTTGAAAGTTAAAATTTTAGTTAGGGTTCCTGTTGTTTAAAGCGAAGAAACATTTACACGTACTGTATCAACAGCAACCATATACCAATTACTCAATTCAGCATCTACCTTTGTAATTCGGTTTTAAATCAATATATTTCCTCTCTACAAAGACGAGACATAACATTTTTGATTAATCTCGACCGTACTGAATTATGTCGTGATCATTTCAGAACTCCCAGTATAGTAAATCTACCATTACTATATGTCCTTGAATGCATAAAGTTATGTCGCTATAACTACGTATAAACTCGAAATATAAGTAAAAGTATAAATAAGGAAACCTTATTCTTATGTTTGTTGACCGGGCTGGAACCATGCAACGGACCAACGAGCTGAGTGACCTTCAAGCTATGAAAGACTTTGTCTATCTGGGCTCCATGATATGCAACGACGGAAACTGCGAAATAGAGGTCTCACGCAGAAGCCAGGTGGCAAGATCGGCCATAAGCAAGCTAGAAAGGCTGTGGAAGAATCCGGGTATAAGTCAGCGGACTAAGGTCAGGTTGGTTCGAGCTCTGGTTTTCTCGATCTTTCTCAATGCATCGGAGACATGGACCCTGAAGGCTCGGATACGCACCAAAATCGATGCACTGGAGATGTGGTGTTGGCGTAAAATGGAATCCCATGGACAGCACGCCGCACCAACAAATCTGTCCTGGAAGAACTCGGTATCCAAGTGAGGCTCTCCACCGTATGCATGATAGTAGTAAGTAGTTCATGGTAGTAGTTCAGTTATGTAAAGAGTAGTAACGAGACTTACTACCTAGCACAATTATTTTGACACGTCCAAGAGCGGTCTTTAGCCGTCAATTGGACACGACGAAAATGTAATGTAATGTAATGCATGAGAAGGGTCCTGCAGTTCTTTGGTCATGTTGCCAGGAGAAACCCAGAGAACCTGGAGAAAATGCTTTCCGGGGGTCAAGTGGAGTGAAGAAGAAGCAGAGGCAGATCACCGGCCAGATGGAACGACCTCATCAAAGAAGTTACAAAAGGGTCAATACAATCCGCGACCCGCCATGCAGAAGACAGGTCGAAGTGGAGGAGCCTCTTAGGCAAACTGTTGTCTAGTGGCCACGATCCTCAGTAATGAAGGAACGACGGAGAAGAAGAATTCGTATGTTATAACATAAGGGGTAAACCTCGCAGGGATAATTTGATGATCGATTTGTCGTTTTGCATATGTGATTATTGAGCATTCATCCTTTATTTTGGCTGAATTTATTTATTTTATTAGTTATTTTTATTGTTTATTTCTTTTCAGTTATTTAATTTACTGTTTATCAGTTTTAGTCTATTGGTTCGTTTGATATTTTTTTTTGCATATTTGCTTCATTTATATTTCTATTATCAGTGTTTTAAACGATTACTATTATGATATTTGCAACTGTATTTAACATTTTGAACGAATAAAGGACTACCGAATATCGACTATAAATAAAATAAATTTGAACTATATTCGATGCAGATTTGATCGGCCTCTACCATGAGCGTATCGTAGAGGCACGACAAAATAGCGGAGAGCGTAAATTAAAATCTTGCCGTTGTTAATAAGGGAGGAAGCATTGTAGAGACGCTTCAACCTCTCCGACGCCAAACAAACAACAAGACGAGTTGCTTCAGGGCGAAAATGTTAGTATACCAAATTATCACAATGCGGACGGAGGTATCCTGAAGGTTAATTCCAGACGGAGATATCCTGCCAAAACTGGTAGTCAGGGGGCGAGACTGCCCACTGGTTACCTTTCCAGATGCCTCGCCGTAAGGCGTTGGCCTCTGACCGGCAGGTGGCGGAGCTTGACGGTGGACTGTTTTGTCCTAATTCTTCTGCGCTCACCTCACGGGAGACAGATCGATACATTTCGTTAAAACTTCCTGAGGTGACGGGTTCACCCATTGTAGTTGACAACTTTAGTTATATCATTGAGCAATTCCCTATATAATCAATGGTGCAAGTGATTGTTAAATAAAATAGATAGTAACCAAACGAAAGCTTGCGAAACAATCGTAGATCGTGACGTTTTCATATAAAACCCTACGGATCGGACAGAACTGAGCCTATCCCAACTTTTTGACGTGACAACGTCTTATAAATCGATGGAGTTTGCTGCACGCACGAAAAAACATGACTCATGCGGCGTTACCTCGCTCTGAGGCGTTCCATTTATTATATTTATTATTCAATATAAATGCTGCTATCTACCGGTTGCGACAAGAATTATTTACTAACCTCAGTCTAAAATAGTACGAATGAAAATCACTAGATTGATTTAAATTCTTGACATAATTTTATATGTATTCTTGATATTATACGGAATGTTATTACTGAACGGACAATTTTCTTGTGGGTACAACGAAGTGCAACAAAGTAAGCAACTTTAATTAACCCTTGGAGTAAATGGGTATTTTCATGGATGCATCTGTCTCTTTTGCAGGATTTTCGGCGACATCGACTTAAAGTACTATAACTACGAAACTACTACACCAATCATAAAAAGAACAACTGCACAATGATTGCATTGGAATTTCGAATATAGAATATTGAAATATCATTTTGTAAAACAATTAGATAATTATGAATAAATATGAGAACGTCAAAGAAGTGAAAAAAACGCGCGACCAGATTTGGTCGACTCGTACTCAACGGATAATTGTTTCGCGACCAGATTTGGTTGACTCATACTAAACGGGTTAAAAAAAAAAGTATGAACAGCTATCATTACGATGCGCTTTCTAGCGGTTGGTAAAATGTCGCTGATATTGTTTATTTACGACGTATTACCTACCGCTAGATGGCGCAGCGTGCTCAAACGCTTCTCAAACCGTTATTTAACAGTTTGAGATTTCAAACTTTCAAATTAAAAAAAAAAACAATAAACTTTAAACAATAAACAATTATACAATTATACTGCTATACAATAATACATTTACATGTTGTATACAAATCGGTGAGTATAAAAGGATATATTTTTGGGTGTTTGTAATAAACAATATCAGAATCTTAAATGAAACTGCTTCAAATGCAACCATTCCATCAGTATTTTCTTATGACGTTGTCACGTTCAACTATCGTCAGTAAACCGACTTTACAGACAACAATATTTTTAAGCTATTGCATAGCTTTTATCGCGGGCCTAGAGGCCAGCGCGGCGACCGAATAAAGAAATTTCTTAACGAAAATTAATGATTTTAAACTGATAATTACGTCTAAACGAGTACTGCTTACGATTCGAAATATATATATATATATATATATATATATTAAACAAGAACATTTTCCTAATATTGTTAGCTTTGAATATTTTAGATTTTGTTTATATTACATAGTGTAAATAATTTGTGAAATTAGGTCTAACCGAACATAAAAACGACTACTACGCAAATACTATCTGGCCTATTATTAAGAAACCTGCACCATTTTAAAGATAATTTAATTATCTATCTTTTTATCTACGAATTTTTTCGAATAATCCGTTATTTTTGCTTTGTCAAATAAAAAACTCGTGCGCGGCGCTCTATCGGAAGACGTTTCAATTATTCCGAATCATTTGCTACCGCAGCCGCAAATGATTCGGAATAATTTCAACGTTTTCCGACAGAGCGCAGTTATCTGATATCAGAAAAAATAAAATAAATAAATAATTATAATTGCATAATTTGTTGAAAATGCAATGCAATAGCTTTACCGCGGCAGTCCCCGAGTGCCACACGTATTTTTTTTCCTATTAAGGAGTTGTACTTCGTGATTGTCGCGTAGCCCCGCCCTATTATTCCGTGTTTGTTCGCCGCGTCGGGTTTCTTTTTGTGCGTCGGTCGCCCAGTGTTTCTCTACCCGTTTCAAGTGCAGTGTCACCGCCCGCCGGGCGGTAACAACGCGGCAAAGTTCGCTCCGACTACGACTGTGCGCGACAGCTTTTGTTTTTCAACGTCATATACGAGGCGAGCGCTACAAAGTAAGCAACTACGGCATTGGTGTTAAAATTAAACGCTAAACAATACGACACTTTTGCTTTGTTCACACAGGCCGTTATTTTGATTTTATTACATATTTCTTGCGTCGAAATTGTGTTCAAGAAAATCGTTATTTTCATCGTTATTTCTTAAGTTGAGTTGAGTTCTTTATTGTGGGAATTATTAAAAAACATACAATGTTTAATTAACAAACTGCCCAGAGAGCATACAACATTTTGTTTCAGAAGAAACTTCATAAAGAAGAAGCTATATAAGGCGCAATCAGTAAAACTAAAACTATCAACAATTAAAATATTCAATATCAGAAATGATCAAACACAAGCAATAATCATCAATAATCACATAATCAATCAAACTAATTTTTATAATGTTTTGTCCAAGAAGAATCTAAATACATTGTAATTACATTTAAATATAAGATACCATATAACTAAAACAAATAAAATTATTAATTCAAGTTAAAACAATCAACAAATGAAATAATCAGTATACGCATTACATTAAAATAAAGGGGCTGTAAAAAAAGTCATTTTGTAAAATTTATAAATTCCTCAATAGAGTAAAACGTATTGGTTGTAAAAAAATCCTTTAAAAGTTTTTGGAACGTTCTGAGATTGCTATTGTCTTTTATGCCAACTGGTAGGCGGTTAAAATAATAAGACCCTGAGAATTGTGTACTTTGCCTAGCAGCGTTTAAAACCACGCATGGTAGAATGAAATTATTCTTGTATCTGGTGTTTTTATTATGTGTATCTTTAAATTTTACGTAACTTTCCTTTTCGGTGTAAAAATCTAATAATAGCCTATATAAGTAAAGTGATGTGAGAGTCATGATTTTCAATCTTTTAAAAATAGGTCTACATGTTTCTATATGTTTAGCTCTGGCAATAATCCGTAATGCTCTTTTCTGAAGGATAAATAAGGGTTCCTTGTGACAAGCGTAACAGTTTCCCCAGATCGTAATGGCGCTGAGTGCTGTGTTAGTAACTTGATTCAAAGAGTGCTGTGTTAGTAACTTGATTCTGAATTATGTTAGTAACTTGATTATTTATTGTCCGAATTATGGTGTAAAATCTATCGTTCTAATTTATCATTACTTGAAATCTTGATGATAATAATAAAATTCTCGTGAAAATAATAAAATTCACGTTGAAAAATAAAATACTTCTTGAAAACAACACTTCTGATTATCGACGGTCCTGGGATCTGTTTTATTTCACTCGGGGCCCTAAATTCTTGAAATTGACACATTGACCTGCTTTTTAAATTGAAAGGAACATAAACCATTACATTACACTCGAAGACTATCGCGGTTGTTTGACATTATAAATAGGATAGAAAACGAATTTACCGCGTGAAATTTGTAGGACCCAACGTTTCGGTGACGTTGCAGCCGCCGTTGTCTAGGGTAGACTGGACAATGTCTACCCTAGACAACGGCGGCTGCAACGTCACCGAAACGTTGGGTCCTACAAATATAACGCGGTAAATTCGTTTTCTATCCTATCTATAATTACACTCGAGATAAGATGCCATCTTGGACGTCATCTTAAATCCTTAGCATATGGGTCTAAATCTGACTTAGCACCGGGCAATTTCGGATTTAGGAAGATCAAATTAGTTTAAAATGGTCCGTAAACCAAATTATGTCTGTATTACATCACATCCGAGGTAAGATGCCATCTTGGACGCCATCTTAAACCCGGAGCATATGAAGCTAAATCTGACTTGGTACCGAGCAAATTCAGATTCAGGTAGGTCAAATTAGTTCAAAAAGTTCCGGAAACCAAATGTCTCTGTTGCAACCAGACAAAGAAACGACGACAAGGCGACACATGCCGAAATCAGTCATCCGGAAGGCAGGAAATAAAAGCATTAGGTTCAGGCAAAATATAAAAAAAAAATAAAACCACTCTCGGAAATTCCATTTATAATACCGACTTTCGGCTTTACCCCAATAAAGTGCACAACGCACAAACAAAGCCATAAACCAAAAAGTTCCACCCGAAAATACAAATATGCATAGGTATCATAAAAACAACAGCACAACCACTCAGACAAATGGCGCCGACGGCGCCCGGTGCCAGGCAACAAAGGAAGCACGTGCGCTTGAAAAAATTCCATTGCAAAATACCGAATTTGACAATGGCTCGTAGGCTTTACATCTGATATACGTGAGATGTTCTTACGAATAAATATGAGAGAGGCCGATCAACATAGCCAAAGATTTCTATGGCGAAACATGAGGACGAATGACAAGCCCGACGAATACCTTATCAGAGTAGTTTTATTTGGCTCAGCATCATCGCCAACGTCAGCGAATTTTGTAAAAAACAAAAATGCAAATCGGTTTGTCGAAACATACCCACAAGCCGTTGAGGCAATTCAGCAACGTCATTACTGCGACGACTATCTTGATAGTACTGATGACGTGAAAACGGCAGCAGCTCTAATCAAAGACGTTTTATTTGTGCATAAACAGGGCGGGTTTGAGCTCGTAAATTGGGCGTGTAGCCATAAAGAAGCATTGGCTGAGTTACACACGGAAATAATTTCCAACTCGAAAGTAAATTGGACGAACCCCGAAGAAATAAAAAATGAACGAATATTAGGTTTGAATTGGAATCCAAATACCGATCTGCTTTCATTCGATACGAATTTCAATAAGATTCCAACAGGATTACTAACCGGAGACATACGACCAACGAAGCGCGAAACGTTACGTGTCGTTATGTCAATTTTCGACCCGTTAAGTATAATCAGTACGTTGACAGTAAAAGCGAAAATCATATTGCAAGAAATTTGGAGGGAAAAGACAGGTTGGGATGAAAAGATTGGCGATTCACCAACAGAAAAGTGGAAAGTATGGTTAACGGAATTACAAAAAGTTAAAACTGTAGCAATACCCCGTAGTTATCAAAGTCTTGGGCGTAAGGCAAGTACGGTAGACTTGCATGTCATCGGAGATGCCAGTTCGCAGGCTTATGCTGCCGTTGCGTATGCACGTTACAGGACAGAAGATGGACGCGTATGCACGTCGTTTCTGGCCGGAAAGACTAAGGTGAGTCCGTTGAAACTACTTTCTCTGCCAAGAATGGAACTCCAGGCAGCGACACTAGCTAGTAGGTTAACAAAGTTAATAAAAGACCAACATAACTGGAAGTTTGAAAAAACCTACATATGGTCAGACTCAAAAACTGTTTTACATTGGATCAAGTCAGATCCGAGAAGGTATCACATATTCGTCGCGCACCGTCTAGGCGAGATTGATGAAATCACCGACGGAGCGATCTGGAAATGGGTGCCATCGAGTGACAATCCGGCGGATGACGCGACACGGGATGTCACACATTATGCTATGAACCCATGGGACCGATGGTTAAGCGGCCTACAATTCCTTAGTTTAGACGAAAGTCGGTGGCCGCAAGAAAGGGACACGTCCATACCGCATGAAGGAGACGAAGAATTGAAAAAGACAATTTGTACCATTCAGAAAGGAGAAGAAGGAACACGGCTGATTGAAATTGAGCGGTTTTCAAAATGGACACGGTTGATAAGAAGCACTGCATGGATATATCGGTTTATCGATAAATGCATAAAACAAGGAAATAATGAAAAAACCTTATCCGTAGCCCAATCAAAGAGGGCGACGTAGTCTTCATTGTTGACCCGCAACTTCCACGAAATGTATGGCTCAGAGGCGTGATCGTATCAACTTTCCCAGCAAAGGACGGACAAGTCAGGACTGTCACAGTGAAAAGTCAGGGCAAACTTTACACAAGACCTGCTACACAAATAGCACTTCTGGTTGCTTCCAAGTAAAAAAAATAAGAGATGGGCTTCTCTTATAAGGAGGGGAATGTTGCAACCAGACAAAGAAACGACGACAAGGCGACACATGCCGAAATCAGTCATCCGGAAGGCAGGAAATAAAAGCATTAGGTTCAGGCAAAATATAAAAAAAAAATAAAACCACTCTCGGAAATTCCATTTATAATACCGACTTTCGGCTTTACCCCAATAAAGTGCACAACGCACAAACAAAGCCATAAACCAAAAAGTTCCACCCGAAAATACAAATATGCATAGGTATCATAAAAACAACAGCACAACCACTCAGACGAATGGCGCCGACGGCGCCCGGTGCCAGGCAACAAAGGAAGCACGTGCGCTTGAAAAAATTCCATTGCAAAATACCGAATTTGACAATTTCAAAATGAGAGTCGCATTTTAGTAAATAATATAGTATTAGAAATATATAATAAAGCTTAAGTGTACAACTATATGTTATTATAAGATGTTTGTTGTTATTATAAGATGTTATGTTTATTATAAGAAACATTATAAGCATGCATTATAGTATAAAAAAGTAAAGTTATAATATGTTTAAGTAATTAAAAACTATGTATAGTTATTAAGAAATGTCATTAGAAAAATAGCACAAGAACATTTAATTCTTGTAACAGATATAAAAGGTTTAAAGTATAGAATAATAAGAAATTTTGACGATATATCTAGTTGATGACAGCAGGCAGGGGTAGCGCTCTGGAGGGGATGAAGCGAATATAAAGCGATGCTCGGCTGCAGAGCGGGCAGAGTGTGTTTTTATACGATCAGGGAAGAGTGTATTTTTTCATGATCAGTGGCGGTGGGAAGTATGTGCGATATACTCTGACTTTATTTGGTGAACAGTAAATTTCTTTGGTGATTATTTTGTGTTAATATAGTGTTTTAGTCCGTAAAAAGTAGGTTAATGACTTTACGAATGTGCTTAACTTTTCGCCTATTCTAAGAGATCTGAACTTTGTCTTTTGAATAAAGAGGCCGTGACTACATGGGTGTTTATTTGTTTAGTGGAAATACAGAACGAAAGAGGCAAACTGAGTTTTGCCACGTCTTCGGCAAGTACTTCAACCCGGTAAGCAAACGAAATTAATTTTTTGGTATTTCATGCAAGGCAAGCCGGATTTGCCGAGACAGTCTCAATCACATTACATCCGAGGTAAGAAGACATCTTGGATACCATCTTAAACCCTGAGCATATGGGACTAAATCTGACTTGGCACCGGTCAAATTTGGATAAGGAAGGTCAAATTAGTTTAAGAAAGTCCGGAAACCAGATGACAATTACATTACATCCGAAGTAAGGTACCATCTTGGATGCCATCTTGAATCCTGAAAATTTCGGACTAAATCTGACTTGGCACTGGACGAATTCGGATTCAGGAAGGTCAAATTAGTTTCAAAAGTCCCGGAAACCAAACGTCTTACCATTTGTCGTTAGAATTCGTTCTCGCCCAATCTACGAGTATTATGGTAACAGATTGGCAGAGGTCCTTTCATGGCAGAGGCGGATATATACACTTTGAACTCTTTCTCCCCCCCCCCCCACCTCCCCGCCCTCCGAGACGGTTAAGACTATTTCCAGACTGAAGTCTGCCTGGATATCTCGTATACAAACGACACAAATAATATTTAAAGTCCGTAATATAATAATTAAATACTAAAGCCATTTAAATCGCCGACGCTTGCGTTGCGTGACTCGTTCTAAATTCCAATTTGAAGGCTCACGGCGACATGCGTTTGCAATTCGATTTTCAAATTATGAGAATGAGATGACGCGCGTTCGAAATAAAATTTTTATTTTCATTTCGTGCGTCGCATACTAATAGGAATTTTCGCCAACTAATTTATGAAATCATAATCATAATCATAAGTTTTTTATTCAAAATAGTACGAAATCGTAACTTTTTGACGTCAATAATGCATAGGTACAAACATACATAAATGATAAAAAATTAAGATATTGTGACATTATAACAAATTATTGTGATATATAACGTGATATTAATAATCGAGGTAACCATTTTATTTCCAAGGGTCTTTGTCGTCTAGATAATCATTTATTTTATAGTAGCCCTTTGAGTACAGCTTCTTCTTAATAAATGACTTAAATTGTATCACAGATAAATTTTGCATTTTTACTGGGACTTTATTGTATAAGCGTATACATTGCCCTTTGAATGATTTTGTGGTTTTGGAGAGTCGACTTTTATGGTCAGCAAGTTTATTTTTATTTCTAGTATTGACACCATGCCTATCAGAGTTTTTTAAAAACAGTTCTTTATTTGTATGCACATACATTAAGTTTTCATAGATGTAATGAGATGCAAGTGTCAAAATATTGATTTCTTTAAATTTTCCGCGTAACGACTGTCTAGCACCCAATTTATAAATAGCGCGGATGGCTCGTTTCTGTAGTATAAATATTGTATCAGCGTCAGCAGCATGACCCCACAGCAAGATGCCATACGACATCAAGCTGTGAAAATAGCTGAAGTAAACCAGCCTCGCGGTGTCTATATCTGTTAAATTACGAATTTTTTTTACAGCATATGCCGCAGAACTTAGCCTGTCGGCCAATTTCTTAATGTGTGGGCCCCATTGTAGCTTTTTATCTAAAGTGATACCAAGGAATACAGTGGAATCGACCAGTTCTAGGCGCTCATTTTTTATTATAATATTTGGCCCTATTTGCTTTACGTTTGGAAGTGAGAATTTTATACATTTTGTTTTCTTTTCATTTAGTAGCAGATTGTTTGCTGTGAACCATTCCACAACATTCGAGATAGATGAAATGAATATTCATCTGAATAATGTCTCTGGCTACTTGCCGGGCAGGTCTTGGGGTGAAACAACCGATAATTTTATTATGTATAAATTAAAGTAAAATATATTTTTCTTACAATAAACTATATTTGGCTTACAGACAAACTTTATTTGTTTTTCACTTACCTGGTCATAATTCAACTTAGATTTTTTTTTAAATGGAATTCCCAAAAATGTAAAAATTGATATTGATCGTTCTTCCCCGGAACCTTCAATTACTAACATTATTGCGCTTGCTTACCTATAATAATAACAATATTAACAATTTCTGTTAATTAAAATAAATTAAAATTCAATTAAAATAAAAAAGGAAAATAGATGAAAAAAATAGTAATAATATTAATAATATTAATAATAACAATATTAACAATTTCTGTTAATTAAAATAAAATAAAAAATAAATTAAAATTCAATTAAAATAAAAAAGGAAAATAGATGAATAAAATAGTAATAATAATAATAATAATAAATCACATTAAAAATCTTTCGTTATTAAAAGCATTGAAATATACGTTGACATGGCTTGAAATATCATAACGTTTTATAAAATATTAACTGTTGCCCGCGGTTTTGCCTAGCGTAAAGTTTCGAATCGATTTGTTAATTTAAATAGGGTGGCGTTTATTTGCTTTTAGACCACGGGTAGCCAACCTTTTCAGAGGCAGGGCCAAATTTTTGAAATAAGATTTCTCGCCGGGCCGCACAACCAACTGTTTGTTGGGACGCAAGACGTAGCTAGACGCAAACAGTTTTCCAAATGCTCATCGTTAATTCGGGTTATCTCTTTGGATTTGATGTGCTTCATACGACTAAAATGCTGTTCACACTCGTATTTCCAAATAGAGAAATCATAGCCAGAGCATGTTTGTAAATAGCCGGATATTTTTCCTTGTCCAAATAAGTTTTGTAAAACTCTTCTAAGCCAACCTGATGAAATTTCTCCTTTAACTGTGCATCACAACGTATTTCACAACTTTCCATTTGTAATGTTCCTGGTAATGAATTCACACCCCGCGCATTCGTGACTAAGGGTCGGCGGGCCGCAAGTTGTCACTCGGCGGGCCGCGGGTTAGCCACCCTTATTTTAGACGCTACCTCTAGATATATAGTGCAAGACGTCCCCCTCCCCCTTCAGATGCACGCTATCTATTTCGTAGATGTAGGTACATGTCTTGTTTTTCGCCGCCTGCCAATGAAATCTGACCATGCTGGGCCAGCAGCCGCATCGCCCGCTATCCTAATCCTATCACATCGGGTCCTTGGTCTGGAGTACACCGCTAACCCCGCCAGAAGTGTAATCAGCATTATGATGTATTGTGGTGGGTCAGATTCCAATTGGACAATTCCATGGAAGCCTGTTTTTTTATTTTTTATTCACAAAAATATTGTTCATACAAATATTTTCGTGCTTTGAATCACTAAGCCGCGATCGGGGGACCATCGGGCTAATGTGAGGAACTCTTGAACCTGTGTATCGAAACTATTGCCGTATTGCCGACAATATGGTACAAATTGTTATCTTTAAGTATAGCATTTTTAGGTTCAATTATATTTTGAGTTGTTAAAGTCAAATATCTGTCGCGAGGGTTTCCGTCGTTTAGAATGAAACTCGCGATCGATGTTTGAATTGCAGTGTCGTTTATTCGTTCCAAAATGCGGAGTACAAATTGAATAATTTTCTTACATACTATCGCCTATATATATATTATTCGTCGTGACCGCGGTCGCCTCGTCTCCCTCTCGCCTCGCGACATCTCCTTCACTCGCTGTCGGTCGCTAGATATACCCCGGTTTCGCACATTTAATTTCGCACGTTTTTCGCTTCTGGTCGCCACCAGTCGTTACCCTCCACCGACCTACTTCGAGTAGCCATCGGACGAAAGGCTCTGGACTGGAAAGTCGCCAGAAGTGATTCGTGTTTGCCGCGGTAGTTCCTTCGTGTTTTTGAGTTTATGCTGCGTCGCGGCGCCCTCAGTTGTTAACTTCCCCTTCGCCACCAGTCTTCGGGCTGCCGTGGTATAAGATAAAAAGCTCTCTGCTGAGAAGTCGCTGCGATGTGGTTTTCGTTTGTTTTCTTCGTGACCTTTGCGTGCGAAATACGGCAAATAGATTCGCGACGGTTTGTGCTGCTTTCTTCCACTGATTTCGATGTTTGCTTTAGCTTCTCTTTGACGGCTTGTTTGTGATGATAAAATAAACGCCCCGTTGGAGGCACTTGAGATGCGTTTGATTATTGGGCGTTCGGGGTAGGTATTCCTAGTGATGGCATTGCACGTCGTCATCTCCTTATTTCCGGTGTTGCCATTGCACCTCGGCGATACAATTTCCTGCCGCTTTCGGGTGGAGTCTTCTTTCGATCCTTTCCTTTTATAGTACTATGAGTAGGTGGGTTTTTTGTGTGTTTGTTGCTCCGCGACATATCTATTTTTTCCATAGCTGTAAAATAATTGCTTATGATACCATCTTTTTACAGTTAATTTTAAACCGATTTTTGCTTTAGTGTCGAATTCCTTACTAAAATTGACCATATTATTACGTTATAAAAATTAAAAACCATCCTGCTCACCTTTCATTATTATTTTGAAATCCAATAAAGTATAATTATAGCTCAATTTCACGAAAGCATTTTATTCCATAAAAAGTAAGTCACTGTGTAATAAGGATTGCCCGATCCCAAGATAATCCGCAGAAGTCCGCAGGGGATTGAGACTTTGTTTAAGAAAGCCATTGCCAAAGGACACCGCTGGAAGTTTAATGAACCCCTTGGTTGTCATTGGTCTACTTATCGTACAAAGACTCTCGCTAAAACTCTAGGTAGTGTTTTAAGAGTAGTTGTTGGTTTGAGAAAGGAACAAACAAAGTTCCACCTTGCTTATTTTGATAAAGAAAAACCGGTTGGCATGGATGTAGAGGAGAGGGAGGCGGAAGTTTTTTTAACGATTTCGCTTTAAAGCAACACGGTAGGTCGTGCTAAGTACGGTTTTTTTTTTTTTGAAAACCAATAATTTTACTGTACAAGTAAATATATTAAAAGAAATAAAAAAGACGGCTGCCGTTACAAAAAGTGAACTACTGTATTTATATTTATTATTTTATAACTTTTTTTCTAAATATTTGTGGTTTAAGTCTCTATCTATATAGATTCATATATATTTTTGGAATGTCAACTTGGAAAATCAGACTTTTGATTTGACACTATACACGATATATTTATGTAAATTTATTGACATTTGGAGATTTGGAAATTTAGACAATTATTTACCTAATGATATTATTATTTGAATTAAAGTTAAGGTACTCTATGACACTCGGGATTACATTACGGTGCTAACAATACAACATACACCTAAATCGGTTAAAGGGTTTAGAAGTTATAGTGGAATAAAGAAACGAAAAACCTAGGTGAACCTTGAACACATTACCCTACTTTTTTGTTGGGCAGTAGTGTGAAAATACGCCAAATGGACTGTCACGAAAATACCGCGTTAGTAATACGGGGCGCAAATAGTCCCTATTTTATTTGTTTTTGTTTTTTCCACAAAACTATGGGTTATAGCTAAAAAGTCGAAATAATAAAGTTGAAGCTGATTAAATTTATAAATGTTTCATCATCTATATTTCTATATATAACCGAATGGCAAAATCTTTTTTTTAAATGGTTTTTGTAAGAAATTTTCTTTTTTTTTAAATATTTTTTAAGAAGAAAGCTTTGTGATAAAATTGCAGGCATAAGTTGTAGACCAACATATATTTTAGCTACATAAAAGTAAATTGACCCTAAATTCGGTATACATAAACAAGGTGAAAAATCGAATAACTTGTAGCAATGTAGCAAAACTAAAATTAATTACGTAGGTACATAAAAATATAAGTTGTGGTGAAAGGAAGGGGGGGGGGGGGGGGACAAGGGTAGAAGAGGGGGAAAGTAGGGGGTAGAGGATGGGTGGGGAGTGGAGGGTGGGTATAGGAGGTTGTTGACCTTAGAGGGCAAGGTGGTTGGGGGGAAGGTTGGGGGAGAAGAGGTTTGTGGAAAGTTCGGGGGTTGGAGAGAGGGACAGGGTGTTTGGGGGATGGAATAATAGGGGGGGGGAGAGGGAGCGAGAAGTGGGAAGGGTTGGCGGGAAGGGTGGAGAGGAGGGGAGGAGGGTGACAGGGAGAAGTTGGTGGGATGGAAGGGGAAGAGGGGTGTTGAGGGTGGAAGGAGGGCGGGTGGGGTGGGAAGAGAAGAGAGGGTATGGGACGGGGAAAGGGATAGAGTTGCTGGAGGGGGGAAGAATGGGTGGAGGGAGGAGAGGAGGGGTGATAGGGGAGAGAGGGATTGATTAGATTTTTTTTTAAAGATGTGACTTGCGATGCACTGGCATTTGGCTTGCATTTGGCTTGCACTTGACAGGCATTTGGCTTGCGATGCACATTGGAATAGCATACATCAGTATTTTCATTAAATCTATCCAAAATAGTATCGATTAGGTCTTCGCAAATAATAAAGCGGGAGCGCTGCTGGCAATATTTAAATTCGAAAAATAAAGTTTCAGAAATCTATTTAAAGTAATAAAACATTCTCGCAGATCACGACGTTAGCGAATGTTTGTAAAATATGTCAAGAATCTATGTATATTTAATTGTAGGTAGTATCCGCTGCACAGTGCCATTGCATTACGCGAATGCTGTTCATTTTTTCGCATTTTAGCGTCGACCGCGGCAGTAAATCGCGAAATAGGGGCGATTCCCGTGTCGGTATGGCTTGACAAAATTCCTGCGAGCACTGGCGCGGGACGATGCGAATGCGCCATTCGTATGCTGCAGTCGGTGGCACTCATTAGTGGGTTAGCACCGTCCGCCGGCCGTCGGGACGCCGCCGCTTAACACCATCAATGCGAGTGACCTACGCCACGGGACCTCATGAATAATGCAGCAGCAGTCGTCATTACGATGAAGCATTCGGATTGGAGGAACGCCTAGACGACCGGACGATGCACATTGGATTAGCATATTATGAGTATTTTCATTGGAGCAATCAAAATTAGTAGTAATTATATCCTGGAAATTAATCACCGCGGAAGTCTGTTGCTTAATATTGCTAAATTGTTGCTAAATTGCTTAATTACCTAATTAAGCAATTTAATTAGGTAATTAATTATTTACCAATTAATTAGCAATTAAGCTTAATTACCATTTAAACTTAATTAACGTTTACCTCGATGGAACCCAAATTGAACAGGTCCCACAATTCAAGTATTTAGGATCGTTGGTTACGGAAAAGAAAGTGGCATCGACGGCTGATGTCCATAGCGGTCAGGCAATAGCAATATTTGCCTCGCTCAAGTGGTGCATATGGAAGCGAACGAATAATACCATCAAAACCAAAGTACGACTATACCGAACGTTGGTTCTTCCCATTCTTCTTTATGGGTCGGAAACGTGGACGTTACTACAATCGGACTTCAAAAAGTTCGAAGTCTTCCAAATGCGATGCTTGAGGCAGATTCTCGGTGTCTCATTCCGCGACCGAATTCGAAACGAGACCATTAGAGAAAGATGCGATCTGGTAAAACGATCGAAGAAGAAGTACAAAAACGATGATTCGGCCATGTTTGCCGAATGAACGATAATCGCTTGCCACGTAAACTTCTTTGGCGAGACCGTCCGACAGAATGGAGAATTCAGCGATCGGCACCGAAGAAAATCTGGCTAAATAATATCAAAGACGACCTAAAAATCAACGATTTTCGGTGAGGGAGCTCGAGACGTGGCAAAAAATCGTCAATAATGGAAGCGAATCATGAATGGAGTACGAGATCCAGCGGCACTGACAGCAGCGTATTGGCTGCGAGGGCGACCCCCTCCCCAATCGCCGGCTACGGAATAAATAATAAATAATAAAAAAAATTGCTTAGTAATGTGTAAACCTCTACGATAGCAAATAAACGCTTTATCCGATTGAGCTGTCAAGGTGGCATTATTTGGTCAAGAGTTGAAATAGTTGTGAATGAGATTGGTCCAGTCTTGTCATATTTTAATTTTGAAATATTGAACTTATAGACTTGAAATTTGGTACAGAGATGCCTTGTTGGGTCAAAATTATTATTGTGAATTTTTCTTTTTTTTTTTTTTTTTTTTTTTATTTAGGTAAAAAACAGTCATAAACAAATGTTTTTACAAATACACTTAAACAAATAGACCTACATTACCATTAATTTTAACAAAACTTGTAAATGTAGCCACAACAATATAAATGTCTAGTCGGATCGAACTGTTTTCATTTAGTACGAGTACCCTACCTAAATTATTAACTGTAAACTAAAACTAATGCAACAACAAATCACTCAATTGTTTCCTAAAAGTAATTAATGACACTGAGAATATATCTATGTCGTTCAAAACTTTATTATAACACATGCAAGAGCGTCTGAAGAAGGTATTTTTTGCGTAGTTTGAATGAAAAGAGGGAATATAGAAAGTATCTTTTGAACGTGAGGAGGAAGACCGCGGGATTTTAAAAAGAATTTTTTCCAAAAGGGGTGCAGAGTTGATGTGGTTATGAATAATTTTATATAAGAAAATGCTGTCTAAGAATTTTCGTCTTGAATACAGAAAATGCATTTTGTGTGTTGTTACTCTCTCTGCGTAATCGGTGCAGAGGCTACCTGTCCGAAAGTCTAATGATTTTAAACATTTCTTTTGTACCCTCTCAATCCTATCTACGTGAACAGCATACTGGGGACTCCAAACTACACTTCCGAATTATTCGATTTAATATCTCAAATCCGCCCTTAGCCGATAAACATACCGCGCCGCGGCGCGCGAGTCGGTTATGTAACGAAACCCAAACGGTTCGTCTGCCGTCCAGAGAGAGCGCTCGTCGATTTTATCTGTGGAGTTATTATTCAGATGATATCATCCTTTGACTACTTACCAGGAAACCTCGGGGTGACACAAACGTCTTTTTATATATTTCGAAACCAGACAATGACCCTGATAATCGGACCGATCGGCTTAAAACCGGACAACTGCCAATCCTAGTTCATTTTTCACATTTTAGCGTCGACTTTGGCAGTAAATCGCGAAATATGGGCGATTTTCGTGTCGGTATGGCTTGACAAAATTCCTTCGAGCGCTGGCGCGGGTCACCGCGAAAGCGCCATTCGTATGATGCTCATTAGTGTGGTTAGCACCGTCCGCCGTCCGTCGGGATGCCGCCGCTTAACACCATCAATGCCAGTGACCTAATCCACTGGACCTCATGAATAATGCAAGCGTCATTATGATGACGCATTCAGCTTGGAGGAACGCCTAGATTGGGAGATACACATTGGATTAGCATATCGCTCATTTGGTGCAACAATGACGTAAATACCCTTGTTTTCAAATACAAGTTAAATATGTCAAAATGTGTGGAAAGACTATTTACATCGGGAGAAACATCGACAGAATTGAATTTGTGGTGATTTGCGGCGAGATGGCGCGAGCGTCATTGTTGAATTGAGTAAAATGGCGCTATTTCTGTTGCTACAACGTCTGGATGGTCAGTTGCGCGGGGCGCTCCGCTGAGTGTGGTTGTGTTTGGGAGCTACAACGACGTAAAGATATTTATGACATTTAATTCGATAATTTTTGGTGCAACAATGACGTAATTGAGCAATTGCGGCGTTGTTACTCCAAAAATTAATGTTTATTTTTATTTTTTTTATTTTCTTTTATTCAGGAAAATAACAGTGTATAAAAGTAAGTAGCCAAACAAGATAGATATAAAAATTACACCAGAGACAATTTTCCACTAAATGTTAACATCAAGATTATCTAAATGATAAGACAGAAAAATAAAACGAGAAAAGAAAGACGATAGGAAGGGAGGGACCAGGAAGGGAAGGAGGAACATAGGAAAAAAAATACATTATGTTGATGGGTGTCCACGTATTTAACAAATTTAATCGTACGATATTTGAAGTTGAGACAGGTACGTTGGTATGAATAAGTACAAGTGCAAACAGTAGATAATAAGTAATAAATTTTAAATAATAATAATTATTAAATTTTAAATATTAAGTGTTAAATATCGCCCTCTTAACAAATTTCTGAATCCAATGTTCGATTCAGCGAAGATATCTATTGATGCGTATCGATCATCGTAAACCCTACACACACGGTTTAAGAAAGAGTTCTTACGGTAGTTGTTATTGCAACGGCTAATGTGAAACAATGAGGACTGTCTTGTCGTTCTTGATGGGGTCCGGAAATGTATTAGTTGGACCAAGTCCATGCAGTTCAATTTGTTGTTTAAGATTTTATGTAGGAAGACTAGATCATGGTACATCCTTCGATCAGCCAAAGAAGTAAAGTTGTACGAGTGGTGAACGTTGATGCCGTAAGAATTGTCAAGTGTGAAGTAAAATCTATAGTTTAAGTATTTCAAGAATTTAGTCTGGATGCGCTCGATTCTGTTATTATGGATGGCATATGAGGGGTTCCACACTTGCGAGCAGTATTCAAGATGCGGGCGGACGTAGGCATAGTAAAGCGTTTTAATAGTGTGTATATTAAAGAGTGATTTAGAAGTCCTTAGAATGAAACCCAACATTCCAAATGCTTTATTCGTTATTGTGTCGATATGATCAATAAACTGCAGTTTGTCGTCCAATAGAATACCTAGGTCTTTGGTTACGGATTTAGAATGGATGTCAATATTAAAGAGTTGGTATTGGTGTTTAATCATATCTCTTTTCCTGGTAAATAGAACCAAGTGGCATTTGTGTACGTTGAGCTGTAGGTGGTTCAGTTTGCAATAGGTAGAAAAGCGATTGAGGTCTTCTTGGAAGTTTAAACAATCGTGTATCGAGCTAATACGCATAAAGGCTTTCATATCGTCCGCGAATAGAAGGATTTTAGAATGCTTAAAACATTCGTCGATATCATTTATATATAATGTGTATAATAAAGGCCCAAGAATACTACCTTGCGGCACACCAGAGGTTACTAATTCTCTATTTGACTTGAAGCCTGCTGCCACTACAATTTGACTTCTTTTACTGATATATGATTTCAACCACCTCAGTAAGTCGCCATGTATACCTATCTTTAATAATTTCGATATTAGAGTAGGATGGTTTACTTTATCGAAGGCCTTACTAAAGTCTGTGTAGATGGCGTCTGTCTGGTAACGTTTATCCATATTTGTCAGCAAGGTCTCAGTGAACAGAATCAGGTTGGATGTGGTTGATCGTCCTGATTGGAAGCCGTGTTGGGAGTCGCTGATATATGTTTTCACTGCTGCATGTAACTGAGCATATACCAATTTCTCTAGAATTTTACTGAAGATTCACAGTTTGGAGATAGGCCGATAGTTTTCAATGATGTTTAGGACCGGATTTGTAAACCGGAGTGATGTGGGCCGTCTTCCATTCATGCGGAAATACGCCTTCGTCTAATGATCTTTTAAATAAGATGCTCAGAGGGTATGCTAAGCTTTTGCCACAACGATTGACAAAAATGGGTGAGATTCTGTCGGGACCTGCACCTTTCCTTAAGTCCAGTTGTTTGATGATCTGGTGAATAATCTCAGCGTTGATAGTAATAGAAGAGATATCAGCGGGTCCGATTTCATCAGGTAAATCTGAGTCAACCGGTGTTTCAAATACAGATTTGAAATAGGTGGAGAATGAGTTTACGATGTCTTGCTTTGAGTCTGAGACCACGCCGTGATAGGTGGTTCTCTCCGGAAGAGTAGACGAGTTTTTTAACGCTTTAATGAAGGACCAGAATACTTTAGGATTACTTGATATGCTATTTTCAACGCGATATATGTAGTCATTAAAACAGGATTTGTGCATTTTTTTAAATCTGATACGTAACAATTTGTAGGACGATTGATCGAGAGGATTCTTGAAGCGTTTGAATTTGTGGAAATACTTCTCTTTTTCCCGTGCAACCTTGATAAGCGCCGAGGAGTACCATTGCGGATATTTGCTCGCACGTACGAGCTTAGTGGGTATGTGACGATCGATTAGTTCAAAAAGAATGTTATAAAAAATGTCAACAGCGCAATCAATGTCACCTGAGAACAAGATAGAATACCAATTAATTGCCAATAATTCATCCTGAATTAACTTGTAGTTTCCTTCATGAAATTTGTAAACCTTTCTTTTACATAGTTCAGGAGGAGTGGGATGTCTGAGGGATATACCAATTTCGATCGATCTGTGATGGCAGTCTTCTGGAACTAGCGACTCCGATGCCTCGCCAATAGAGAGAGAGAGAGCAGTTTGAGAAGGCAAGATCCAAATTGCGTCCGAATGTGTTACAGATCTGATTATATTGGTTTAGTCCGGAGTATGCAATCTCTTCAATGAGGAGAGTACCCATATGTGATGGGCGTTTAAAGGTTGGGGTTAGCCAGTTATCATCCGATACGGACCATGATATATCACCTTGGTTAAAGTCGCCTACCAGGAGGAAATTGTCATTGGGGTTGTCGGTCGTGATAAAAGATAACTGCCGAAGGAAGTCCTCAAGGTGGACAGCATAGTTAGAGTCTTTGGGGAGATAGACACAACAGACATGAAGAGATTTAACTCTCGAACCTAGGCTGGCAGGTATGGTTATCCACAGATCCTCCGCACTCGATTGCCAGTCAGTTTGAACATAAGCATTGAGATGGGTTTTGATTGCGATGAGAACACCTCCACCGAGGGTTTGACCTGTCGAATCGTAGTCTCGATCTCTTCGAAAACATGCGTAACGAGAGTCGAAAAACTCGTTGTTGTAGATATTTTTCGTCAGCCACGTTTCAGTAATTAATAAGAAGTCATAGTCGTTAATTAGTATGTTATCACGAAACGTTGTGACTTTAGAGCGCAGTCCCCTTGTATTTTGGTAGTAACCTAATAGAGAAGTGTTATGCCTGATCACAGTTGTTATTGAGTTGTTGCAATATGATAATGTATAAGTAAATATGTGCACCATGAAGAATCACTGAAGTGGTCAATTGATTAGCAACGAGATCATATAGTAGGAAAATGTGTGGATTAGGACAAATGGTATAAGAAACGTGACTGAAGATATATAATGACGGTATAGATTAGATTTGTAATATTTTTTGGATTGTTTATTACTGGCAAGACAGACACACAAGTAACCCAATGTTGCATACCTTGAATGTGATGAAACGATATGGACACACAGATCGTACTGATTAAAGACGACTGCTTCTGACATGGTGAGACAAACGATAGGTTTGTTTTCCCGTGTACAAATATATCGAAATAAAAATGAGTGAAAGAGGGTGATAGTAATTAGGGCAGGGTGGTAATAGAATATCGGTAGTAAAGAATAAGAAAGATGGGTAGGGTGTTTTAGAGTGACACTATGAGGGATGGTGTGGAGGAGTACTGGTAGAGATAGGTTTGGGAAGCGAAAAGTTAATAAAATGTAATGTATAGTAGTAGAAAGAACCAAGATAAATACGCGGAGATAAGTAGTATAAACGTGATAAACAATAACGATAGAGCGTTGAACGGATGAAATATAGGTCCATGTGTAATTATTTATATAATTTTTTTGAGGTCCGATTCCTTTCCAATAAACAGAGCCGGTGAGGCGTCGTTTTTTCGGACGAAAATTTTCGAGTTTTTTACCCAAGTGTATGAGTAGTTTTTCTGCTTCGCACTGACTTTCGCTTCGTAGAGAAGTCTTTTGTTTTTGGCAGTGAGGTGGTCGTTCACGAAAATTCTATGCGATTCTCCCGGAAGACCAATGTCTGACGTGCTAAGTGACTTGCGTCGTTTCGCTGCATCCAGGAAGCCATCTTTTACGCGTCGGGTAACCAATCGCAAGACAATCGGTTTAGGTAGACCATTGGTTGTCGGTAACCTTGTTGCAACGCGTGATGCGAATTCCACATCTTCGCTCTTCAAAGGAAATTCGGTAACAATCGCGATTTTCTTGATGAGGTCCAAGATATTTTCCCCGTTCTTCTGTGGTATTCCTTTGATCTCGACATTTTGTTGCCTCGCCCATTGGTCACGTTCATTGGATTCATTTTGGAGCAATGATACTGCTTGGCGCAGTGACATTACTTCCTTCTCCATGTTGTCGACCTTGTCGACCTTGAATACGACGGCTTTTATTCTTTCCCCAAAATCTTCAACCGTAGTGTTGCAGAAGTCGATTGATCCCTGGATGTTTTGCAGGTTCAATTTTAGGTTTTTTATGTCGTCCCTTAGAATTGCGAGGCCGGCGATTTGACGCTGCATTTTCTTGAGTTCTTCCATGATACTGAACAGATTTATGGGGTCGTTATCAATGGAGGCACTTGCTGGGGGTGTGGCTGCGGGGGAGGCGGTAGGGGTTTTGGCTGCACGATTTGTTGGCGTTAAAGAACGCGATCTTTCAGCGGAAGATTTCGCGAGAGTGATGCTTCTGGTAGATCTTGGCTCTACTAACTTGCACGGATCGCATCTCCAATTGTTCCTTTGTATGCTCGAGAGGCCCTTGAATCCTTCTGAAGTTATGAATAGGCAGGAGTAATGGAACGCGACGTAGCAGCGGCCGCATTTCAGCGAAGTATCAGCCTTTACGGTATTTTTACATTTATTGGACTTCATTTTCTGAGGCAATGTGGCAGCGCCGTTATAATGTGACGTAGTCGTTCAAATAGGCGCGCGGCGAGTCTATTGATATATAAATGCCAGGTTGGTAACACCGGTAAGGAGGCAGGTCCAGTTAGGCTATCAACACGCCTACCTACCACCAACTGTCACAAGTGATTTTCAAATTTCGGAGCAGATTAACTAAGTTTTAAACTGATGATATCTCACCCAATAGTTCACGAGATTCGGAGCGAGAAACACTAGGATGAAGCGCCCAATTCGCGCCACTAAACACTACGCACGAACATTAAAAAATAAGAAAGTATATTTTAAATTTAAAAAATACATAGGAGTGACAGATAATTGATGTGATTGCTTGAGTGGCGTTGCCGTATGTTCTTGGTGAAACAATGATAAAATTTTGTAATTACGTCAATGTTTGTCCAAGTAAGGTACCTTCCTGGTGAAACACGACGGAATTGTGTAAATATGTCATTGTAGCTCCAAAAATTGTATTTTTTTAATTGTTCATTGACGAAATTGAGTAATTACGATAACTGGAGTGAAGCTGAAATATAGAAAATAAAAAAACAAAGATCTACTAGTCAACGAATAACTAAGGCTATACGAGATATTAATGTGGTTCCAGCGTATACTTCAAAAAGATCAATTCCCGCAAACAAGAAAAATGATTTAAAAGAACTGTTATTAAAAAACATTATTTCTCGGTATTACTCTGCTTTTTATGAAACTATTTTCTAAAGGATTTTTTCCCTATTACTCAAGTAGGTATTTGTCACACTTATGGGTATACGTGTACTGTCACTTAATTAAAAGTAGGTAATAAGTAAATAATCAGTGATTTTTGTGCCAATAAGACAAATTGTGATCATAGTTCAGTATTATGTAAGATGTTTCATGTTTTAATCTTAAGTAAGTACCTATTGAACATAAGATATACCTACATGGTTGTTACTGAGTTACTTTATTAAACATTCATGAATAAATGTTTTCTGTTGAGTAATTCAATTATTTAGTTTTATTTTGTCGCAAATGCAAAATTTCCTAGCGAACGCGTTATTTTTTATACTGAATTCTGAAGCAACAGTGACGTATTTACTGATGCCTTCTTTTTTTAGGTCTATAATCCAGGTTATGTACAATGTATACACCGAGTAAATTGGGACTATAATAGAAACTACACATATTGAACTTATATTTAAAATCACGACGATTGCAATAGGTCCCTTCATAATATCATACCTTTCATACGAATCTTTCATTGGCTCTCCTGTAAAATTACCAATAGTGTAATTATGTCATTGTTGCATCAAATGAGCGATATTATAAGTGTTTCATTCGAACTATCAAAATTAATGGTATTTAAGTCCTGAAGATTAATTACCGGGACGTGCGCTGTTAAATAAAGAATTTGAGAAGTTTCTTCATCAATATCCACATCACCGTGGCTCCTCACCAAAATTCATCCTATCATCTAGGATTACAATAAATAGAATACATTACATTTAATTGTTAGGTACGATGCTGTTTTCGGAATATTTTAAAATGTAGTATTGCGCATACATATTGATTTTTAGTAGATACACCTGGAAGAACATTTTGAAAACATCGATGTTTTAAATCGCCTTTAATCTATCAGACAATTTATTAGAAAGTTTGAGGCCTATGTCTCGACTAGTCGCCTGGAACTTAACAGTACATGCTACGATCGGTTAAAGGTAATGGTGTAATTAGCCTATGCGATAAGTTCCAATAATAATTTAATTTTGTTGTTGTTATTATTGGTTAAAAAAATAGGTATATATGTAAAATACTTAATTTTGTTATTTTATCATTGGTTTAAAAAGGGTTTTAAAACAAATCATTCATTTATAAAGAAACTCTCATTATTAATGTTATTATAAATGGCCAAATAAATTCGTTACCTGCACGTCAAGTATTGTGACATATTACCAGCTGATGTATTATTTATTTATAGATTGACAGTTCAATATTTCGAGACTGACGAGTTCCGAATTTATGTCCAACATAAACACAGCACTAGACAGATACAAAATGAACGGCTACTCGTCCCTCCTTTTCGCAACCTTTATGGCAAAAGGAGATTGCATTGGCTAATCCCTCATTTATTCAACAAAATTCCTCTAAATTTAAAAACTTAAAAAAATGTACAAAAAACAAAATAAAGAATTAAAAATTGTTAGCTTTAAAATAAGTGAAAGTGAAACACACGTGTAAATGATACGAATAAGATTAATATTTTATTTTATTAGCATTTAGTACGTTCATCTTTTTATGTAAATATTGGTTTTCTGTGCCGACTAATCCTTACCAATGTAGCAGATAATGCAGCAGATATATCATAATATGGTCAAATGGCCACTAAAGTTGCACTGAAAGTCACCCTATCATAATCTCCAGCAGGTAAGCCTTAGGCTTGGCTGGATTTTATACAAAGCTGAATTTTAAAAAATGGTTGTTAAATAAAAAAAATAATTAAAAAAAACATCGTCGACGCAAAAGGGTTGCCAAGACATACTTTGTCTTTGATCAGTTTAATACCCAATAAAATCAATGCAGATACTATTGCTCGCAATCATTTGATATTTACAGTCACTTACTTCACTTCCTAATCGAAATATAAGTGTTTGTGAATTGTCTACTTGAAGGTGTTAAATTCCCTTTTCCTCTCAAGATAATTAATATAATCACTTAGATACCAACGTGTCGTCGCCTTTCCGTGTCGAGTTGGCCTGTATATAGCTTTTCCGTCGCTTTCGCCTAGCATATTTAATTATGCTAATATAATATAATTGGCGACGCGCACAATCGCATAAAGCATCCGAATCGATGGTGTACATCCCGCGCAACTCACCCTCTCGGGGAATCCCAGAAAATGCTGCCTTGTGCTTTGTTATAGCTAGTCCGAGGGTGCGATGCCGATGTACGCTTCTCGAATTTGAACTAAGTGATGAGCACGTGTGTGTAGAGTCAATCGTCAGATGTCATCTTATTTGCTTGTTTGCTTACTTGTGTGATTTTCCACAAATATTTATGTATCCACTTTGTTGTAGCTTATCCCTAGATGGCGCTGCAGCACAGCAACTACTATACCATTCAGCCGATCGCCATTAAAATGAATGTACAAAGACATCTTAAAATAAACACGGCCGAATTAAGACAACTTCTGTTTAATTATTAATTTTTTAAAATATCACCGTAGAGATTTTTAATAGACTATTTTGGTCCACTTGTGCATGAAAATTATCATCAAAAAACTACTGTTTCAGTAGCGCTTTTTCGTATTATGTCAGAAAGTTATCTAAACTAATATTATAAAGAAGTAATTGTGTGTAAGTTTTTATGTTTGTAAGTTTGTAAGTTTGTATGTAAGGGGTAATCTCCGAAACTACTTTTAGTAAAGTAAATGTCCTTGTCCTTGTCCTTGTCCCCTGTCCTTGTCCTTGTCCGATTTCAAATTATTACACCAATGGAAAGCTCCAGTACCGATAACTGCTATAGACTATATTTCATTGTGATAGATATTAGTTTTCAATAAGAAATCACGATCACTGAAAAGTTGTTGTATCGGTGTGCGCTAAAGAAACGGTTTTATTTATGTGAAAACAAGATATGATAAAAACATCAGCCTTAAAAAGGTCTATAAATAAATAATTAGTTTAAAAGAACACTAAAAACACGCCATGATACGATATTCCATCATGGAATGGCAGTGCCTATCTTCCGGCTTCATCATCAGACCTTGAAACCTAATCGTGGTCAAAGTTCATTCCAAGACTTTTCTAACAAGTCCAAACACAGCTATGATACGATGTTCCATCATGAAGTTCCAGTTCATATCTTCCGACTTCACCATCAGATCAGTTCGACAGTAACATATTATTGTATTGTCATCAGAACTACATACAGCTGCCAATTTTCATGACGCTACGATCCTTGGAAGATAGTTAAATTAGTTACATTAGATTCCATATATATATCCTTCTAGCCGTGTTCGGCCATAGCGACTGCATTGTAGATTCTAGTGACTTCTTTAGTCTTCTCAGAGTCCATTGTTCGGAAGCAGTCAAGTGCGCAGGCTATATTATAGTGCACAGGTGGGCGCGCGACCACGGGTGCACTCTCTCTTCCTCCCTCTTCTGAACCCGATGGAACGGAGACCGTTACGACCAGAGAAAAGTTTGGATGCAGATACAATAAAATAAATTAATTAATCGCCAACGCAGCAGTGGCTGTCATTGTTAAATTGCAGATCAATTTTTTGGGATTTAGTTCGTTTTTCCACACTGTCATTTATGAAATTGGTAGTTATGGCTTGTGGCGATGTTTAAGGTTTTTCTGGAGCTATTGTAGAGATGTCCGGTGACTTATTGGTAGTTGTTATAGTGGGCGGTGATGTAGAAGATGCATTATTGGATTTATCCTCGTTTTCTGATGATCTCGTGTTGTTGCTCATGGGGCTGTGTTGAATACAGCATACAGTCTCTTGTTCCGACATTAGATTCCATTACATAGTTAGTTACATACAGGTCGACCTAATAAAAGCGTGTTAAAAAGTCGACGACAACACATATCTATTTTTTATATTTAAGCTACAATAACTGCTTTTATGTCTCAAAAAAGTAGGAAAAATAAGTAGCAATGTTTGTTGAAGACATTAGAAATGAAATAAAAATCATTATTAAAATAAATTAATCCATTACCACGGGTGGTAAATTGATATAAAATCATCCATTTACTGTAAGTATTTAGGTGGTATAGTTATAAAGATATCATGAAATTAGTAACGCGTGGCGAGTAACAAGACGCGCACGTCTACGAGATAGATGGCCTGCGTCTGAGATGGGACGTCTTGCACTATACAAAGGTAGCGTCTAAAAGACAAATAAATGCCACCCTACTTAAATTAACAAATCGATTAGAAACTTTACGCGAAACGAAGCCGCGGGCAACAGCTAGTAAATTATAAATTTGGTGACCATACTGCTGAAAATGCGATTTCACAGTCGCCAGCATTTATGGCAACTCACAGATCAGTTGTAGGTACATAATCCTCAATCTGTAGCTTTTGTTTATGAGCAAAAAAAGAACTGAATTATTTTTCAAAATTTACTGTAAACGTATTTCTAAGATTTTTAATTTTTGTTTTGATCATTTTTAAGGATATTAATTTTTGTACTGATACTTTTGTAAATCATGGGATAAACGGCGCATACGCAATTATTAATTAAGCATACGGAGTACGCAATATTATACTCTATTTAGTAACAATGTAAAAATATTAGCGATAACCATGTACCTATTATTAGAGCATTGTTTGCGTACCTATTATATACCTTTGCGTACCTAAATAAATAAATAAACTGAACCCAGACTACCCTTTCTATAGATATCGTACATCCACCAGATAGACATATTATGATACAAAAGGCAAATAAGGCACTTTTAGATAAAAAAAAATAGTTTTGAGTTCAGTATGTTTGCGTCTGACTGTGATGTTGTCGACTGCCTAATAAACACGTTTTACCCTTTATTACAGCAATGAAGAAAGAATATCAAATTACCTGCTCTTTATCCGGTTAATGTGTAAAATGGTGCTTTACAGCTCCCAAATGAACTGGTTAATTAACGAGTGAAAATAGTTTGCATTAACGTTAGCAGTGTAAATTGCGCTAGGCAAGCCAAACAATTATATTCCACCGAGCGAACAATAACCGACAGCTTATATAATTAATTTGTCGGTGGAAAATCCAGCACCAATTTCATATACGACTATAAACATATACCGCAAACTGCCCTCACTATGTACCAAGTCTCATATAATTTTAGCGTTCATCCTAATAGTTTATAGATACATATTAGTTGTATTTTTTATTCAAAATATATTACATAAGTTATACGGTATATAAAGTTCTAATATAATTAAAAAAGTATCCCAGGATGTTTCTGTGATCTTTTGAAAAGTGGTACATAGAATAGTGGCAATGTACCCAACAATGTACCATCATATAAATATAATTGAATCGGTACCAATTTGTTAGGCTAGTGCGTTGCTTTGTACTTTATTCTTAACCCCTAGAGCCCCGATTTGCCGATATCGCCCACAGCACGATTCAGCGTGACGACCCAGTTTTAATTTTATTTTAATTTAATTTGTATTATTTTATTATGTTAATATGTTTTATTTTAATTATGGGTACAGTGGTTTCTCAGTAATTAATGTTTTGGTGAGACAGTGTCATAATTCATTTTTTTTACTATTTTTTACTAACATTTTTTGGGACATCAACTTGTTAATCGACTGAGGGGCCGAGGCCTGAAGGGTTAACAGTAGACTATTCCAAATAATATGCAGCAATCAAAAATATGTTTCCCGTAAAACATTTTTTATTTTTTTCGCATTATAAAAAAATACCAATCAGTTCAATGATAGGTCGAAAACAAAATTCAACTAATATGAATAATACATCAAATGCCACGGATGTTCTGAAACTTTGATATTTGTAATAATATTTTTTTTAAATAACTGTGTAGTGAAAGCATGTCGTATATGTGTCATAAAGTTATTTGTTGATAGGGTTTTAATTAATTGTATAATGTGTCAATAGTGTTTAAATTACATATGTGTGGGAGGGTGAGTGTGTGTGTGTATGTGATGTTAATATTAGAACATACATATGCATTAGAACATGCATATGTTATTATTAGAACATACATATCACACACACACACACACACACACTCACTCACACTCTCTCTCACACACACACACACACACACAGTCAAATGTTGAAATGCTACGCAATGCTACGTCCATGGAGCCTGATCCTACACTAGCTTTTAATTAATATTAACATTACATTAATTTAATATTATACAATATTAAAACTTAAATATATAAAGAAGTTGTTTTATTTAATATACCTATGGAGTAAATGCAAATATTAGCAAAATTTCGAAATGTCCGTTTTTTTTGCAAAATTTCTGTTTTTTAAATTCGAAAATTCCGTACCATTAATTATATTTGTTTGGTGGATGTACGATAATTATTACAATTTCTTCTGCGTTAAGATCGTGGATCGTTAGTTAATATCCTGTATAGAACGTCGCATGACAGAAATATAACAGAAAACTATCGCACTTCACCATCAGATACTCAAAGCTACTTTACTTGAGAATCGCAATGTAAGTAGCTCTAAATTAAATTCTTAAAGGCAATACATTCCCTGTCTCGCTCGAGGTAATTAAAATAATCACTTAGATTTCAGCGTTCCGTCGCCTTGTCTTCCCCCTCATGTGGATCGCTAAGAGTTGGCCTATATATCGCATTCACGTCGCCTTCCACTTGCATATTTAATTATGCTAACATAATTTGGTTCGCGACGCGCTCAATCGCATGCGGCGACAGAATTGATGGTATACATCTCTAGCAGCTCGCCCTCTAGGGGAATACCAGGCAATAGCGTTGCCTTTCTTTTATTATAACTAGTCTGTAGATGCATTTGCAATGCGGTCAACCGTAGAGATATACTAATTGCGACTGAATGTGGTATTCGCCGATATTCACAATTGACCTTGTAGTAAGTACCTACAGCTAGCATGACCTAGTAGCAGTTAAAGGGCTACGCGCTCTCCGCCCTCTATCTCAAAAAAGGTTAAGCGCAATAAAACATGTTTAGAACAACATTCGTCGCAAATTTTATGCTGTACAATTTTTATACACGTTTTTAACATCATTGGAGCTGAGTTCCTAAATTCTCTTATATTACTTATGAATGTAACGAAGTTTTAACAGCGTTGGGTCAAACGCCTAAATTTTTTAATCGACTAATTACCACGATTGATTTAGTCACAATTAATTTGGACGTGACTCAAATTAATCGCTATTGAAATTATCATGACTGAACTCATTAGTCGTTAATCATGACTAATTTGCTGTATATGCCACCCGATCCACCGACTGGGACGCTTACCGTACCACACTAAGGCTTAACCTTGAAACAATACAAAAAAATATAAAAACACGCGAGAGTCTAGAATTGGCCGTGGCGGATACCACAAAAGGCATTATAAACGCCTATGAGGAAAGCTGCCCACTCAAGACAAAGACCTCCAAAAGAAAAGTTCCATGGTGGAACCCGAAGTTGGACAAACTACGGAAGGAAACCCGGAAACTATTTAATAAGGCTAAACAAACTCTCAACTGGGAGGAATACAAAAAAGCCTTAACCGAGTACAACAAAGAAATTAGGAGAGCCAAAAGAGCAACATGGAAAAGCTTCTGCGAGGACATAGTGGAAACGCCTCAAGGAGCCAGAGTACATAGACTGCTCGCAAAGGACAAACCTAACCAAATTGGTCTTCTGAAAAAACCAAACGGAACCTTTACAACAAATGAAAAGGAAACTCTGGAGGAACTAATATCGACCCACTTCCCAGGTGCTGTGACAACTAGCAACGCCGCCACTGCTCCATACAGACTGTAACGTTACCCGATTAAGGAAAAGCCTGTTGTTAGGTCATGGGGAAATATCTTTCATGGAATTTAGGATTACCGTGGAAAAAAGAAGGTGTAATGCTTTAATGATGTTTGTATGTGGGCGCCACCACGGAAATCTAGGATGTTTGGGAATTCGGGTCGTTACGAGAAAAAGCAGGCGTGGTCGCTGCCTGACCTTGAACGCCGCAGAAGGGGATACGCGACAGGATTTGGGACCGCGGTAGTTCAGTGGAAAGGGTCGTGGTGAACCCAAGGAATCCTGCGCGGAGAAAAAGGAGAGCTTCTGGAGGAGAAGGACAGCCTTGCTTCTATTGTGATAAAAGGGGAAAACTAGGGAAAGAAGAGTGGAGGAGTAATAAATAGGGATATAATAAGTACTTACTGTGGGCTTATCGCCGAATCTGGAATAGAAAGTAGATGTTTGACCGCTGTGAAGTCGCGAGCGATCTGAGCTGTCAGATTCGCTGCGCGGGCGGTCTCTGCGCCGATGTATTGCGGCGGGCTTCGCGCCGATCCGGAACAGTTACTCTCGTATATTATCAATCTGAGTCTGTACCATTTATAGCATAAATCAAGAATAGAATCCCTCTCTGTGTGCGAGAGATTAACCCTTTTAAGAGAAAAACTCAAAGTAGGATACAAGGTTTATTGCTCATAAATTACAGGATTTTATCTCATTCGATTTAAGTATATTAAAATATGTATTCGGGAGGACTTCTAGAACCTTCGCAAGCCCTTCGGAGCGGAGGAATCACCGGAGCGTGCGTGAAAAGTCACGGTAGGTAGGTCGCTAAACTCACGGTAGGTAGGTGCTTACGGGTATTATGGGGAATTTCGGGAGGAATTTTGGGATCACCTCCACGGATATGCTTTTATATTGTTATTATTTGTACAAAGGAGACTTTGAAAAGGGGGAGAACCTTCAACAACCGCCGGCGCGGGAACTTGCGTTACGTCGGTCTGGCGCGTTCTCTGAAACGTACCACGGTTTCACGGGAATTACGCGCCGAGCCCTTGGACTCTCTCTCTTGCGCTTGGCTGGGTTGAACAGTGCCTCTAATGACGATTAAACGGGAAAAATGCCCTAAGGCGAACTATAGAGAGCGCTCTTGCACTAGATTCGAATGATTGGATTCTTTAGTATGAAATATAATAATTATTATCTGAACTCTGGGGGGTTTAAAAGTTTGGGGAGTCAGAAAACATGAACCCTAGAAACTCGCCTGATATGGAAGGTAGGTCCCTCGGAGGCTGGGGTTCGTTGCGGCTGACTGCGGGATTTGCGCACTGATGTCGCTCGTTGAAACTATGGATTCTTGACGAACTTTAAAACGTGTCACTGCAGCTCCGTTTTGCGATAAAATGTGAGCCGCTGGGGACTTGACCCCCAGCGGCCACGGGCACTTCCGCTGCGTTCGGCGGTTCAAAACTAAGAAGCGGGTATCAAAATTGGGCGCTCGATCCGGTCGGTTTTTAATTTAGTATTCTGGCAATTTTTGCCGCCGAATCCGACTAGGGGTGTGCGATGTTATATCGCATGATGCGATTACGGCAACGATCGGAAGTCGAGATAATATATATATGTGCCGATTGAATTGTGGCGAAGTGTAAAGTGAATTATATGAGAGTTTTACTAATGTATTTTAAAGCGGTAAAATCTCGTGACGAGTAGTTCGTCACAGGCCGTCAGTATGGGGTAGCGACGTCCCGGCGCTGTACCGCACATAACTAACAGGCGTATAAAAAAAAACACAAAGAATAAAAATAAAGAAAAATATAGAGAAGAGATAAAGAGAGAAAAAAAAATATTATAAGAGTTCTATTCCTATGGTGCCTTTGTGGCACGGAAGAGAAAAGAGAATTGAAAAATATGTCCCGAAGAAGAACTAATGACAGTTAGGTAGAGAGAATAAAATAATGGACCTTTGTAAAGGATTCTTACTCTAACAGTTACCTTTGAGATGGGATTTATCGAATTGTATTGAAGGAGTCCGGATTCATGGAAATGAAAGAAGATATGGGCTGAATGGCTTGCTAGGCAACATTTACGAGACTTGTCGAGTCGGTGTTCGTCGTCGGTCGCTCGTCGTCGCTCTGGCGGCCGGGGTGGCCGTGGTCTCGCGGCGGCTCTTCGTCCACGTAGTTTCATCGGCCGGGGTGGCCGTGGTCTCGCGTCAGCTCGTCGTCAGGTCCATCAGCCGGGGTGGCCGTGGTGTCACGTCGGCTCCTTGTTCTCGTAGTTCCATCGGCCGGGGTGGCCGTGGTATCGCGTCAGCTGGAGAAGCGGTTTCGGGTTGAAACCGGCTTGGGGACAGCCGGGTTGTTGGCTGTGCTCGTCCCGTCCTTGTATGCCTCGAACAATGGAGAAAAAGTTGTGCGTTAGCAATGCTGCCTGGATATTGACAAGTGGCATCGTGCTTGGTAAAGTTTACAGATAAAGGCCACTGTCGACCGGTGTCAAGAAAACAGTGAGCGTTCTTTTATTATCGCATTGTAGAAGAAGAATGTCTGATATTATGACGCTGCGATACACTTTCACTTTAATGACTACTTAGCACTTAGTAACTTTAACTATTATCACTGGTTTAGTGTCCCATATTTAAAGCCCCAATTGTGTGCAAGAGGATTGTGCACTATCATATAAAATGTCCGGCAACAATTCGTCGTTATTAAGGAAAGTTTGTATACTGCCTTTAACCGGTGTGCTGCTTCGGGTCGCTGTGTGCCGAAGACTGCTGCTGCGGAGGGATTTCGTCCCGCTGCGCGAGCGCGTCTCGGTTCCGTAGGCTGATGCCTACGTGGCGTTATCCGATGGGTTGTGATGCGTGCGTCAGTGGGATGTGCCACCTCGCTGTCATCGCCCAAGTAGTGCCGCGCGAGCAATAAGCGTTGGGTGCTTAGTCGCTGCGGTGCTGCTGCAGTCCAGGTCATGAGTGTTGTCATGATTCTGCTTGCTCGTACGGTGTCCATGTACTGCAAAGTGCATTTCCCGAGCCGTAAATGTTCGTATTTGAAGTTCACATTGGCAGGATAGGTTGAGGAAGGACAGGCAGGGTTCCTTCTGACTATTGTTTTTTTTTTTTTTTATTTGAGAAAGGACTAGTGCGGGAACGCTATCCTTACATTTCCAAAGGAATAATAGTGAATTTCCTAAGTACAATTTTTTTTACCATCTCGCAAGTTGTAATTTAACAAATAAAAGATAGAAAAATAACGATAAAATAAAAGAAAAACTGTTCAAAGAAAAATAAGAAGTAAGCGAGAAATACAAGCTTAATCTATAAGAAATACTTTTCGAGAAAGATTAGTGTTATCTACGTGAGATAACAAGGTAAAACAATAAATAGGAAAATAGAAAATAGAAAATAACAATAAGAAAATAGAAAATAGGTCACTTGATATGTGAGGAAACGTTCCTCCCTGCTGATGGCAGGTAAAATTTAAACAGTTGTATTAATAAAATATTTAAAAAAGAAAGGTAATTGCTTTTGCTTCTTCCAGTACTGTACGCAATGTCTTTTTTGACGGATATTGCGTACGGCATTTCGGATCTTACGGGTGATGTATATGTGAGACCATATAAAAAAAAAATTTAAAAGAGAAGAGAAGGAAAAAAAAAAATACAATGACATAGAAGATGTCCTAGTAATACGCAGTATTTCTGCCACGTAGTTGTCTGAATTAAAAATTTGGTTTCGCCGTGTATCTCCGCAGTCAAACCGTTTGTGAGTTCAGGGAAATGAGGTGAAATGAGAAAGAAAATATGATTATAAAATTATACGTTGACAAGCAAACTTTGGTATAAGTAAAAAAATGATTGTAAATTTGTGTGCTTACGCGGCCGGGGTTGTTGTGAGGTTCTGGGAAATTTGTTCGGCTTACGAAGTAAAAATGTAAACAAATATATGTTGTTTTTCAGGAACCGGACAGTGTGAATAAAGATTTAACAAAATAATAAGAGAAAAAAATATATGACATCGCTATAAGGAGCGTAATGTCGAGTGATAATAGGGTCGTAGTGACCTGGCTGAACCGGCCTGTTTTAAGTAACTCGTGCTTTCAGTCGGAATGACGGACTATTTTCTATGTGGTAGTTCCGACACCACGGAATTTTAATTTCCGCGAGTCGTTGTCATCCTTCTTTACGCGAGAAGTATAGATAATATATAATAGTAAAAATTTATGTCACAATTTTGTTATAGATAACCTGTTTTATATGGGTGTAATTAGAATGTGCCGAACGTAAGAATTTTCGTGTTTGTGGAATGTTTGATTTTGTTTTGGGGTGTTATGTTTTAATATTTTGGGGTGTTCTTTTTTTTTGTGGAACCTACAATATTCAGTTTATTAGGGACGTGACAACTGTCATGCTTTTAACGTCAAGCAGTTGGTTCTTGAGTGTTAAAGACTCTCAATTGTCTATATTCTCGATGTAATGTTATTATATGCTCTTTTTCCGTGTTTCGGTGATTTTCGGTCACAACTACTTTATCGGAATCGGATACACTTAACAGTAGGACTTGTGAGGTCCTGAGTGTTCAAAACTAACAAAATTACTATACGATGTACTGGTAGGATTTATGTCGAGGGAGGATAATATTTTGGGTAGTTGACTTCAAATTTTACCTTTCGCCATCTGTTCACTCTCTTTCCTTTCTTCACCATTCAAGATGTTCCTTTCACTCTCCTTTCGTACCAAACTATCTGTCTCGTACTTTCGTATAATCCTTGACAATATTTTTTAGGGCTAAAAATATAAAGCGTATTGGTAAGTCGATTGTTTTGATGCTTATTTTCCTTCTCAAGGGAAGGATCGAATGATTAGGGGCAAACTAAATGAGCTAGAACCTTTTATTTAGGTCATGTAAAAGCCTATCTGCGGAAATATAAGCCGCGCCTTGACGGATAGCAAGGTTGAATCAAGGACATTCGCAAGCTGTGAATAAAATTGTTGTCAACGACGGTTTCGCGTTCTACTAGGGCCTGTTTCGCTGGACAGTTGTTCGAAGCTATTCCGTGTTGTACAAATATTAAAAAAATATAGTAAGAAAAAAAATGTATAAAATTGGTACGTTGTACCCATAAAAAAATAAATCAATAGATCGCGACAGATTTTAATTCGGTCGGACTACTGAGGTGTTTTTCGTCTGAAATAGGCAGGGATATATGTGCCACCGAACCCAATATAATAATAAAATATAGACGCATAAAGCGTATGGTCTTAGGTCGGGAATTGCCTCGATTCTAGGTAGGTTTACAAGGCTTATCTAAGGGAGTAGGTCGTTGTTTGATAAGTGATATAAAAAATATATTAAGGGAATTATGTATCGTAATATAAAATTATACGACGGTAAAATGACATACCAGATGGCGCTGCCGTCTGGTATGGGGTTTTATAAAAAAAAAAAAAAAAAAAAATAATGAAATAAAATATGAAAGTATTTTTTTTTTTTTGTATAAATGCCTAACTTGTCGACTAATTTTTTGACCTTTTGGTACTTCGTATTGTAGGTTCATTGAATTTAGTTTAAGCTATTTTTGAGGGATTTGTTTGTTTGTTTGTCTCACGGCGGGGGAAGGTTTGTTTATTTTAAGTTTATGTACCCTTTTAGCATCTTGTTTTTCCTTTCGTTTTTGATTTTAATACGTCTGTTAGAGCTTCCTTCGGAACGTCACCGGTATTTTCCCTTCAGCTCCCTTCTCCTGCCTTTCGTGCGCGTCTGTCTTTTAAGCCACTAGTTCCTTGCAAGGTCCTTTACGTGATGCACTCCTCTGCTGCGACCGCTTTCGTCGGCGATCTCATACGCTGTGGGGGATTTCTTTGCTATGATTGTGCATTTTATGTAGCGCGGAGCGAGTTTGCTTGAGAAAAAGTCTACCTTCCTGGAGAGCGTGTGGTTCTTTGCCCAAACGGTATCTCCTGGACTAAAATCTACATGCTTCCGCCTGAGATTGTAACGCGTAGCATTATTTTGGAATGATAGTAGCATTTTTTCTCGCACTACGTCATATGCGTCGGCTAGAGAATGTAACCCATGACACCGTGTGTGTGAATGTATGCGTGTAGGTATGTGTGTAAATGTGTGTACTAATGAGTGTAGGTGTGTGCAATTATGTATGGTAATATGTGGAAGTGTGCGCACGAGTGTGTTGAAGTAGTAATCGCTAACAAATTAAGATTTAAAATTGTATGAATACTGTGTTTTGATGGAGGATTTGTATGGGTGTGTGTATAAATATGTGGGTGTGTGTTACGAAAGTGATAATGTGTGTGTTAATATTAATTTGAATTAAAATAAAAATGAAAGAAAACCGAAAAGAATTTAAATGAAAGTGAGTTGATAAAGTGAAGGACTATTATTTTTTGAATTAAAAGAAATAAAAGTGAAAGAAAACCAAAAAGAATTTAAATGAAAGTGATTGATAAAGTGAAGAACTATTATGTTTTGAATTAAAAGAAATAAAATGAGAGAAAATCCAGAATAATTCAAATGAAAATGAGTTGAGAAAGTGAAGAGTTATTATGTTGTTGTTACTTGTACAATTCTAGAAAGTGGTGTGAAAAGAAGAAGGAGAAGGAAAACTAGTTATTAGAGTGAATGTGGATAAAAGAAAATTAAGAAAATAAAAAATAAATATTAATTTGAAGAAAACAAATTCCTATATTGTGTTGATGTTGTTTCGAATTTTATAAGTGCTAAATAATGATGAAGAAGAAGATGAAATATTCGAAGCGTGTACTATGTTATGTGTGTGATCCTTGTATTTAGTGTTGTAAATTTGTGTAATTAATATTTTATGAAGAAGAAGATATTTGCTCGAAAATATTATTTGCGATAGTGTGTAACGGTCTTTATTTTCCTTATGCAGAGTATTTTTTGTATGTTATTGAAGCGTGTTGAAGTTGCTTCGTCACAAAGAAATGCAGGAGGCTAGTACCGAATACGATGCGAGTTAAAAGGAAAATAATAATTTGAAAAAGAGAAAATGAATGTCTATGTGGCGTTGATTTTGTTTCGAATTCTATGTTAAGTATTAAATCATGCTGATGAAGAAGAAGAAATGTTCGAAAGGTGTTTGGTATTATGTGTGTTATCGCTGTATTTATTATTGTATACTTGTGTATATATTATTTTATGAAAATAAAATATTTGTTTGAGAATATTAATTGCGATGGTGTATGATGGTCCTTATTTTCTGGATGTCCGTGTAATCGTCGGAGCGTATTGTCGGAGCTGTCACGAAGGAATGCAAGGAAATAGTATGAAGACGGGGCAAGCTGACAGAAAAGAAAAACTGAAAAAACAAAGCACCAGATGCGGACGTACCTTTATACTGCTTCTATCCGATGTAGATGTCGAAAATTCGTCGCAGAATTTGCACGAAATGGCTGCGCTAAAGTGAAATCGAATGTCTATTCAATTTTGTATCTGAATTCGTCCAACCAACGGGCCGCAGACCGTAGTATTTTTTAGCCAGAAATGGTACATTTATGGGGTGGTATTTTTTTATTTGTTGCGTACAACGATGTATGGAGAGTATTGATATAGGAAAGTATATTTTGTGAATCGCGTGGTATTTTGTCCGCGCGAACGAAAATGTTGCTACGCTCGTTTGACAGCTCGTAATGGCCGCCGTTTTGTAATGTTTTGTCGTTTTCTATAGTTTTTATATTAATTAGGGGGTGTTATATATGGTTTTGTGCCGTGAGACAAGGGTTTCCGCTTGATAGAGGTGTAGGAAGTGTTTTGGGTGATGGATGGCTGTGTGAAGGTGGTTATATTGTAGGTCAAAGTTATTGAATGTTGTAAAGTGGTTGGTAAACAAGTATTATTTTAATGATATTTTGAATAAAAAAAATATTTAAAATCGCGCTTGCGTGTGTAATATGTCGTGTTTTTAAAGAGATCTAATTAAAGGAGATCTAATAAAAAAAATAATTCATAAAATAATTAAAAGACAGAAGAAAAAAATCTGAAGTTGAATTTATATAGTATTATTTAATAATAATAAAAGTGACCTAGAGAAAAAATATAAAAAAGTATTTTAGGGTGGGATTGGGTGGGAAATATTTTGTTTACTAAAATAGTACAGTTTAATATCTAGGTATATGTAAAAAAAATTTGGCCCAATTTCTGGAATCAAAGTGGGAGTTATATAAGAAGAAAAATGTATATTTTATTTGAAAGTTATGTGAGTGTAGTAATAATAGGAAAATATATTAAGCCCCAGTTGGGTGACAAATTCTGTAACGACCAACGGGGCCGTCTTTGTAACGAATATGCCCAACGTCGGGCGCCAAATTCTGTAACGTTACCCGATTAAGGAAAAGCCTGTTGTTAGGTCATGGGGAAATATCTTTCATGGAATTTAGGATTACCGTGGAAAAAAGAAGGTGTAATGCTTTAATGATGTGTGTATGTGGGCGCCACCACGGAAATCTAGGATGTTTGGGAATTCGGGTCGTTACGAGAAAAAGCAGGCGTGGTCGCTGCCTGACCTTGAACGCCGCAGAAGGGGATACGCGACAGGATTTGGGACCGCGGTAGCTCAGTGGAAAGGGTCGTGGTGAACCCAAGGAATCCTGCGCGGAGAAAAAGGAGAGCTTCTGGAGGAGAAGGACAGCCTTGCTTCTATTGTGATAAAAGGGGAAAACTAGGGAAAGAAGAGTGGAGGAGTAATAAATAGGGATATAATAAGTACTTACTGTGGGCTTATCGCCGAATCTGGAATAGAAAGTAGATGTTTGACCGCTGTGAAGTCGCGAGCGATCTGAGCTGTCAGATTCGCTGCGCGGGCGGTCTCTGCGCCGATGTATTGCGGCGGGCTTCGCGCCGATCCGGAACAGTTACTCTCGTATATTATCAATCTGAGTCTGTACCATTTATAGCATAAATCAAGAATAGAATCCCTCTCTGTGTGCGAGAGATTAACCCTTTTAAGAGAAAAACTCAAAGTAGGATACAAGGTTTATTGCTCATAAATTACAGGATTTTATCTCATTCGATTTAAGTATATTAAAATATGTATTCGGGAGGACTTCTAGAACCTTCGCAAGCCCTTCGGAGCGGAGGAATCACCGGAGCGTGCGTGAAAAGTCACGGTAGGTAGGTCGCTAAACTCACGGTAGGTAGGTGCTTACGGGTAGTATGGGGAATTTCGGGAGGAATTTTGGGATCACCTCCACGGATATGCTTTTATATTGTTATTATTTGTACAAAGGAGACTTTGAAAAGGGGGAGAACCTTCAACAACCGCCGGCGCGGGAACTTGCGTTACGTCGGTCTGGCGCGTTCTCTGAAACGTACCACGGTTTCACGGGAATTACGCGCCGAGCCCTTGGACTCTCTCTCTTGCGCTTGGCTGGGTTGAACAGTGCCTCTAATGACGATTAAACGGGAAAAATGCCCTAAGGCGAACTATAGAGAGCGCTCTTGCACTAGATTCGAATGATTGGATTCTTTAGTATGAAATATAATAATTATTATCTGAACTCTGGGGGGTTTAAAAGTTTGGGGAGTCAGAAAACATGAACCCTAGAAACTCGCCTGATATGGAAGGTAGGTCCCTCGGAGGCTGGGGTTCGTTGCGGCTGACTGCGGGATTTGCGCACTGATGTCGCTCGTTGAAACTATGGATTCTTGACGAACTTTAAAACGTGTCACTGCAGCTCCGTTTTGCGATAAAATGTGAGCCGCTGGGGACTTGACCCCCAGCGGCCACGGGCACTTCCGCTGCGTTCGGCGGTTCAAAACTAAGAAGCGGGTATCAAAATTGGGCGCTCGATCCGGTCGGTTTTTAATTTAGTATTCTGGCAATTTTTGCCGCCGAATCCGACTAGGGGTGTGCGATGTTATATCGCATGATGCGATTACGGCAACGATCGGAAGTCGAGATAATATATATATGTGCCGATTGAATTGTGGCGAAGTGTAAAGTGAATTATATGAGAGTTTTACTAATGTATTTTAAAGCGGTAAAATCTCGTGACGAGTAGTTCGTCACAAGACCTCGAAACGAGGACTGGAGTAGGGCTGCTAGAATCATAAGGCCCGATCAAGTTAAATGGGCCGTAAAATCCTTTAAACCTTACAAATCATGCGGGGACGACGGAATCATGCCCGTGCTTTTGCAACAGGGTATCGACATTCTAACCCCATATCTGGTTAAAATCTTCAGAGCAAGCTATGCCTGGGGACATATACCAGAAGAATGGACCAAGGTCAAAGTGCTATTCATACCCAAGGCTGGCAGGAAGGACTACGCACTGTCAAAGTCCTTCAGGCCAATTAGCCTAACATCCTTTCTACTGAAAGCGATGGAAAAGATACTGGATAGCTATATCAGGGAAAAAATCCTAACGGTCAACCCTATCAGCTGTAACCAACACGCCTACCGCAGAGGCAAATCCACGGAAACCGCTCTGCTCTACCTAGTAGACAGAGTGGAAAAGGCGTTGGAAGACAAACAAATCGCAGTATGCGCATTTTTAGACATTGAGGGCGCCTTCGACAAAACCCCAATTAAATCACTGGTGAAGGGGCTAGAGTCAAAACAAGTTGACAACACCACAACCAGATGGGTGAAAGCGATGCTCTCAAACCGCACGGCCAAGGTAGCTCTTCACGGAACAAACCTTGAAGTCACCACTACAAGAGGCTGCCCGCAGGGAGGCGTACTCTCGCCCCTACTATGGACTCTTGCAATAGATCAACTCCTGCATAGGATGGCAGAGGCCAGGATAGACACACAGGGCTATGCTGATGACCTAGTAGTCATTGTCCGGGGCTTCTGCCAAAACACGATCTCACACATAATGCAAAAAGCGTTAACAATCGTTAGCAATTGGTGCAGAGAGAACGAATTATCGGTCAACGCCGATAAGACCGTCCTCGTGCCATTTACCAACAAACGTCAACTAGGTGGACTAAAAATGCCAATCTTAAACCACAGGCAGATTCCTTTCTCCAAGGAAGTAAAGTATCTGGGAGTCACGCTCGACCAAAGACTCACCTGGAACAGCCACCTAGATAAAACAATTCAAAAAGCTAAAAGTGCTTTGGGTATAAGCAGAAGACTGGCGGGGAAAAACTGGGGCCTTAACCCCAAGATCTCCCACTGGCTATACACTGCCATTGTGAGGCCGATAATCTCGTACGCCTCGGTGGTATGGTGCAACAAAGCCAACCAGAAAACTGTGATTACCAAACTAAACAATATCCAAAGGACGGCGTGCCTCATGACAACTGGCGCAATGTCCTCCACTCCTGGAGCAGCTCTAGATGCACTGCTGAACTTACCGCCCCTACACATTCATTTGCAACAGGTGGCGAAAGCCAGCATGTACAGGCTATCTGCCCGAGAGAAGGTAAACTGGATCTCACAAGCACTAAGATCAGTTCTTGACTCAGTCAGTGAAAATCCAACCCTCAACATGGTATCAGACACCATGCTCCCACTCCTAAACTTTGGAAAACTTTTTACAGTGGAACTGCCGCCCAGAGACGACTGGCTAAAAAGCCAACTGCAATGGGAGGCCGGTAGCCTTAAATGATATACTGATGGGTCCAAATCGGGACTTGACGTAGGCTGTGGTATATATGGAGAGCGACCAAACTTCAAAAGAAGTGTAAACTTGGGAAAATACGCCTCCATATTCCAAGCGGAGGTTTACGCCATTATTGAATGTGCGGATATCAACCTCCAAAAGGACTACGCCAACCACCGTATCTATATCCACTCGGATAGCAAAGCAGCTCTTATGGCACTAGCCTCGAATACCATTAATTCAAAGCTAGTGCAAAACTGCATATCACTACTGAATTCCCTGGGCGAAAAAAAAAGGGTAATACTAAGATGGGTTCCCGGCCATGCAGGAATCGAGGGAAATGAAAAAGCCGACGAACTTGCTAGGACGGGAGCAAAGGGAACGTTATACGGCCCTGAACCTTGCTGTGGCGTACCAAAAAGCCTTGCAAACCTAATGCTCAAACAAATGTGTTTAGAACAATCCGTCAACCACTGGAACAACACGCCAGGTTTGAATCATTCCAAAGCGCTTATTAAGCCTTACGACCGTAAGACGGCCCATGAGGCCCTATCGCTAAATAGGAACAATCTACGCATACTGGTAAGGGCGCTCACGGGGCATTGTGGCCTGAACAAACACATGTTCAACCTCAAGCTCAAAGACACAAAAATGTGCAGGTTCTGCCAAGGGGCAGAGGAAACTCCCCAGCACCTCATGTGCGAGTGTGGCCCGCTGATGCGTAAAAGATACAACCACCTGGGTGGTCACTACCTCCAACCTGAGGAGGTAAAACAATCTGGCGCCAAAAGCCTGCTGCGGTTCTTGAATGACACGGGGCTTAGCGCAGAACTATAGTAGGTGGCGAGCACAATAGATCAGCAATGGTCGCAGTGTTACAAGGCTCATAAAGACCTTAGAAAAGCCCCACTCAACAAATAAAAAAAAAAATATGCCACCCGATAATTCTTTCTACTATATCTATTGGCTAACAGTACTACTCTCACCGGTTTAGCCGGTCAACCGGCCGGTTGGTCGGCTGGTCGGTCGGCCGGCTGGTCACTCGTTCGAGCGGTCGGCCGCGTGACTGACCAACCGACCGACCGACCGACGCGTGACGGTCGGTACAGACTGAGTGTCCGATCGACCGACCGACGCAAAACATGAATTTGACCGCTGTCGAGAATTTCAATCGCAATTTTTTAAACATAGTTACGATTTAAACCAATCAATCGCTAGTCACAATTGACGATTAAAATCATCAATCGTTAGTCGTTAATCACGATTAACGTATTTAATCGTTAGTCGTCAATCACTAGTCGACAAAATTTTGCCCAACAATGTATTTTAATCAAGTATCAGAATAATTTGATACAACGACGTTGGTTATACATGTAAATGGCAAACAGTCTGATACTGGCATGTGCCTCCCAGAAACTAGTTAAATGCGGCATCCTCTATCTTTTCATCCAGTAGTTATTGCAAAGTAATGATTATTAATCAGTCAATTAATTATATCAAAATATGTATGTGTATATATATATATATATATATATATATATATATATATATATATATATATATATATATATATATATATATATATATATATATATATATATATATATATATATAATCTTACTGCCTTACTGAAAAATCTTACTGCCTCCTCTAAGGTTCCCTGAGTCAAGGACAAGTGCCAATCTGTATTATCGAGGTCCTTAATTATTTATTATAAAGCTAACTTTGGCGAAATAATTAAGGACCTCGATAATACAGATTGGCACTTGTCCTTGACTCAGGGAACCTTAGAGGAGGCAGTAAGATTTTTCTATACTACTATTTACACAGCTCGCGATAAACACGTGCCATGTAAACGCCTCTCGAAGGAGAAATTTCCTCTTTGGTATGATCTGCCTCTCCGCAAACTACTAAAAGAAAAATACAAATACTTTCGAAAGTACAAGTCGTATGGCAATCTATCAGACTATCATACGTTTATCCATCTTCGCTCTCAAGCCAAACGCGAGACATGCGAGTTCTCTGTATGATTTTCAAGATCTTGGATGGCGTCGCTCCCAATTATCTTACCGGCAGATTTACTGCACTATCGGCTCATGGACGCCGTCTGAGATCAAAAAACAACCTGCTACTCTCCATCCCTAGTCACAGCAGTGACTTCTTCTCATTCTCTTTCACTGTGCACGGAGCCCGTCTTTGGAATGCTTTGCCGAAAAATGTGAGAACCGCGCCAAGCATAACAACTTTTAAAAACAGACTCAGAGAGCATTTGAAATCCTCCAGATAAATTTACTTTCCCCTCCCATTCCCCTCCTTTTAAAACTTTAGCGTCCTTATAGGTGTTAGATTATTTTGATGTGGCAAATCTGTGCCCACAAAGAGTAAAGTAGGTATATATTTCTTTCTTTCCTCCTTTATTTAATTTGTCATACTCTTTATATAGGTTAAGTTATGTAGTCTACTCGCAAATAATGTTCTTACAATATTAGCTCTAAAATATTGCCTGCAGGCAATAAGCTCGCGTTTCCTTAAGAATAAAGAGTTTTATTATTATTATTATGATTATGATATTATATGCTATAATTTGAAATTTAATTTTAAGCTGTAATTTTGTTGCCTACTCTTCTTTTCACACCATCATGTTGGTTGACTGGAAGATATTGTTGTAATGTAGCAATAAGTCCGCCATTGAACCTTATTTTTATTGTGCAATAAAGAGATTTTCATTCATTCATTCATTCATTCATTATTGTCGAGATACAGCTGAACAAGCCAAAAGCCGTATAATTTTTAAGCTCAGGGTTAAAAGAGGCTTCAGCGAACTCATTCGGCGTGGTGTTATGCCACTCGGCTGCGTCTCCAGCCATATAAAATGCTGTTTACGCCGCGCAGCGCGAAGGATTTCAGTCGCGGGATGAATAAAGCGGGCATCACACCGCTCCCAGGGGGATCATCCGCGCCCCCGCACTCGGCGCTAATTTTGAGGAGCAAAGTAGCGCGTTAAAAATTTGTATCATTTGTGTGTCCTCGCGAAGTTTTAATGTTTTTTCCCGCTCCGAGGGGGAATATTCACAATTCAACGAAAGTTGTTTTACAACGGTGTGCATCGGGACTCTTGTACGTAGTGCTTCTGCAACTTGGGTTGTCGACTACAGCGGGCGAGCCCGTCACCTCAGGAAGTTTTAACGATTAGTCGTTCTATCTCCCTGGAGTGAACGTAGAAGACTTGGGACAAAAACAGTCCACCATCTAGCTACGTCACAAGCCCGTAAGAGGCCAACACGCCTTAACCGCGAGATAGCCAAGAATGTTACCTGGCGAGCCGACACTCACGCCCTTACTTCCAATTGTGACCAGATTACTCCGGTCTCTCGATTGGTTTAGAGTTCGAGGTCGCTTGCGCGGTCCTCTCCCTTACGAAGCGGTGAAACGGTGTATACCGAATCTATCGTCCACAGCGTCCTTTGCCACAAAGGACCACAGCGTCCTTTGCCCGGCTGTTCACCCAGGATCCTAACGATGGGTACGCCCGCAGCAATTGACAATCTTTAACTGCCGTAAAATGAGTAAAGCGTATAGTGAAAGAAATAAAAATAAAAGGGGTATGCCATGATTTACAGTGACATTGGCGGCCGAGGTGACTGCATTCTTGGGAAACACGACGCTGAAAGCATTTTAAGTTCGGCGAGCATTTTCGCTGTAATACCCGACGTTCTGCGGCTCGGTCGACAAAGCCAATAGTAATAAACATACTGGCTTTAGGGAATAAGCGGTGCATTTTTGAAGTTGAAAAATTTACGCTATTATAAATATCCTACCATTGGAATTAACTGATTAATATTTATAGCTATTTTACTGAACAATATTAATGTTCTTATATTTTTATTACAATGATTAATATAATTTATATTACTTTATAAACTTAACACAATATTTGCACAACAACTTATACACAATACGTCGGACATTCTACATACCCAACCCCCACACACGCTCGCTTACATCACACCCACACACTCAACACACTCACACACCCTAAAGACAAGTCTTATTTTGAAAACAGTAATATCCATTTTAACCTTCCCCGAGATGATTAGGATCATTTTTGATTGAAGTCTTTCTGTGTGTCTGTATGTGTGTATTCCTACACGATAGCGCCCAAACGCTTCATCCGATTCAGCTGAAATTTGACATGTAGGAATCATTTGGTCATTTCAAGAGTTGAAAAACTGTGGTTGAAATCGGTCCTCTACAGGGCGCGGTAATAATATCTTAGTCTCGAAATATTGAACTTAGAGTCTTAGTATTCGGTACCCAGATGCATTGTTGGGCCGAAATCACATTGTGAAATTTTGGTTAGAATATCCCATTCACAAGCGACACAAAAAATAACACACTCTCGGTTACACTCTACAACGACAAGCCTTTTATGTACTAGAAAATTTTAGGTATTTCGATTTTATATATGTAAGTAGTTGTCAACGTAATTTTATTGATATCAGCAACCGGTTTTATTTTTTATTAAATTGTTGTATTTTTTTAAATAAAATTATTATTCTCTGTAATATTTAATGATTTACGAAATAATCAGTTGTCGACCCCCATCACTCACCCGGACCTACAAGAGGTAAACAACAAGGCTATTCAACATCCAGGCCGCATACGTTTGGAGAGACATATCCTAACCTAGCCCGGACACGTTAAAAAACTAACGAGCGGGAGACTACCAAGGAGAAGAAGAAGGAGAATGGTTCAGAACTTATTTTTTGGGTCGAGTATACCACAATCAGGATTATTGTTGCAATACTTAATCACATCTGTCCCCTTTTATTTTTCTCTGATACTATTAAATTGCCGGCCAACCAACGGTTAGGGAAAGTGAATGTGCATTTTTTTTGTGATGAAGTCAGAAATAACCATCTTGACCTATTTCGAGACCATTAGGACCATTTCCAGATTAAAGTCTGTCTGTGTGTCTGTGTGTCTGTGTGTGTGTATTCCCCCACGAGAGCTCCCAAACGATTCATCCGATTGAACTGAAATTTTCTCATGCAGGCATCATTTGATCATAGCAAGTGTTTTATTTTATTTTATTTTATTTTATTTTATTCGGTTAACAAACAGCGTTTATATATAACAAATACAACATATAACAATAAAACTATGACTAATTATATGTTAACACTATTAATCGTTAATACTATGTGTACATTACATATCTCCGCTATTATACCTTATTTATACTTACATTTCTTTAACAGTGATTTACGGATAGACAGAGAGAAAGAACAAAAAACAAATGAGAATGAAATTTTAAGAATGAAATTTTAAGATTATAACCATTATTAATTATTTTGTACCAAAAATATATTTTTAAAAATATTACAAAAAACTATTCATGTAAACCGTTTAAGGGATTAAGAGTCATTCGATTAAATAGGGAGGTCAAAGGACTGATAAGACTTTTTAATCGTTTCTTTAAAGTGACTTTTACCTGATGAAAAAATATCAATGTACGCGAATCTATCATTATACGTTCTCATGGCTCTATTTATTAGGGAATGCTTCGTATAATTAGAGTTATATCTTTTTACATAAAACAGATGCGGTTTCCGGGTAATACGAGGAGGAGCCAGAATAGATACCTTTTCGACCAGATACGCACTGTCAAAAATATTGTTAATTACATTGTACAGAAACATCATGTCGTAGGTTGTACGCCTATCTTCAAGACTATCGAGTTTAAAGAGAGCTAATCTATCCTTGTACGATTCGGCAGATTTATTTTCCCTAAAGCACAAGTGTTTTAGGAATTTTTTTTGAATACGCTCGATTCGTTGCTTGTACAAGTTGTATTGGGGGGACCAAATACAGGATGCAAATTCTAGTATACTACGAACATAGGCTCCATATATTACTATCAAGGTGGATGTCTCGGAAAATGGCTTGCACGCCCGTAATAGAAAACCTAGCGATTTATATGCTCTGGTGACAATAATTTCAATGTGCTGGTCGAATTTCATTTTGGAATCGAGTAAAACCCCCAAATCTCTGACAATATTAGTCTCCTTAATGTTATCGGAACCAATTTTGTAATCGTAAAGTATTTTATTTCTGTTTCTCGTAAACGAGATTCGATGGCACTTCTTGACATTAAGATCGAGCTTGTTCAAAACACAGTATTCGCTAAGACGGCTCAGATCATCCTGCAGGCGTAAACAGTCGGCCTCTCCTGAGATAACAGAATAGACTTTAAGGTCATCTGCGTATAGGATAAACTGGCATGATTTAAAACAGGAACCGATATCGTTAATATATATATTGAATAAGAGCGGCCCCAGGTGTGATCCCTGTGGAACACCCGAAGGAATCGAAATAAAGTCTGATTTAAAACCACCTACGACGACAGCCTGTTGACGATTATGAATGTAAGACGTGAACCATCTTAACAAATCACCGTGTATACCGAGTTTCTCAAGTTTAAGTAATAATATAGAATGATTTACCCTGTCAAATGCTTTTGAGAAATCTGTATATATAACATCAGTTTGCATCCGACTGTTCATGTTATCGAGGATTTCGTTAGTGAATTGACTTAGGTTCGTGACTACAGATCGCTTACTCATGAAGCCGTGCTGATATGGGGAAAGAGAATTGGAAACGGCGGGATAAATCTGATCGTATATAATTTTTTCGAAAACTTTACTAAAAACCGGAAGGATTGAGATGGGCCTATAATGCGATATGTTATTATTTAAACCACTTTTATGTATTGGTACAATGAAGGCTTCTTTCCAACGAGAGGGAAATGTACCTTCATCCAGTGAACGGCGGAATAACAAGGCGAGTGGATGAGCTAATTGGCTTGCACAGTTTATAATATAGGTGGGAGGAATACCATCACTTCCAGATCCTTTATTCTTTTCTAGCTTGCTTAAATACTTGCCGATAAGTCTCTTGTCAATGGTAATTTTGGATATACTACTCGTACTGCTAGGGTAGTCTTCAGTGGAGTCAGGAGCCGGAACAGCGTCTAGTTGTGTTCCCCTGTCAAACACCGATTCGAAGTACTTAGAGAAGGCTTCGCATATTTCATCGCCTCCATCAATGTTAAAGTCCTCGTAAACCATGCGCTGAGGTAGCGCGTGGTGACGTGTTGAATAGATTGTGGTTGTAATGGATCTAACAGGGAGTGCGCTTGTCATACTACAACATCGAAATATTGGAATTAGAGACTTGAAATTTGGTACCTACACATATTCGTTGTTGGGCCAAAACCACATGGTAAAATTTCGGTTGGCATATATCTTATACAAGCGACAAAAAATATTGTTTATTTCCGCCATATTATTGAGAAGAATAAATCATGTTGGAAAATAGCCATTTCAATATTACGGTAATACTACAAATATACGACATTTGCGTTCAAAGACACTTGACATAATTACTATCGGGGAGGGGGGGGGGGGGTTGGCGGGGAAGGGGGGTGATTTGGCGGGTAAGGGTTGGTTGTTTGGGAGGTTAGGGTGTTAGGGGGTTGGGGGTTTGAAGGGACTGATGCGCGAGGAGGAGGGGGCCTTGTCTGCTTGCTGGGAAAGTCTTAGAATTACACAACTGATTTTATTTATATTTTGTGAAACCCGCTTATAAAGATCATTTCTTTTAGTGTAACTATTTCCCGTGATTTTAAAGAGATGTGTCCTAGCCTGGCCCGGACGTGTTAACGAACGAACGAACGAACTATATTGCGGTCAGTTTTCTGCCTTTTTTATGGAGAGTTTACCATAAAGAGACTTCTTCAATATTTTATAGCGTTCAGACCGGTCTAAAGTTGTTAGGTCGTTAAAGGTGTTATTCTGAATTTGGAATTTAATTAAATAATTTGTTTTCTAGAATCGGATTTGCTTACCTTCAAGGCGGAACACTTTGCCAGCTCTTTATCTCCAACCTGAAACCAAAAAAAAACGGTTGACTTACTCGTGTCGCTAGATGGCGCTGCTTCGCGGCGGGGATATGACGAAATCTTAAATAAGGTCGAGGGTGGTGTGTGGGGACATTTTGAGAGATTGGGGCGTTCCGGCACCTGCCCAAATTGCCTCTCTGCGAACGAAAGCGGACACGGTCAATATGCCCTAAATTGCAAGGGCTCAAAAAGATCGGAAAGCGATGAATTATTCCTGAGAGCCGTGATGTGGGAATATGAAATAGCTCATAGATTTCGGAAAGAATTCGGAACGCTTTCGGTAAATATATACTACATTTATTTCTTTCTTTCTTTTACATTCGGGTGGTATAATATCAGTGTTATCGTACAGATAAATCGTTAGTAGTTAATAGATAAATATATTTATAATATCTTTTTTCCTATTTCCTTTACAAAACTATATGTTTACCTAAGATGGAACAGTACAGATTCGAAAGTGAAGAATAATTAAAATTAATGTGGTTTTCACTATTGTTTTTACTAAACAAATACTTAATGCTTAATAATTATTATTTATTATTTATTCCGTAGCCAGCGATTAGGGAGGGGGTCGCCCTCGCAGCCAATATGCTGCTGTCGGTGCCGCTGGATCTCGTACTCCATTCACGATTCGCTTCCATTCTTAACAATTTTTTGCCACGTCTCGAGCATCCCTAGCCGATAATCGTTGATTATTAAGGTCGTCTTTGATGTTACTTAGCCAGGTTTTCTTCGGTGCCGATCGCTAAATTCTCCATTCTGTCGGACGGTCTCGCCAAAGAAGTTTACTTGGCAAGCGATTATAGTTCATTCGGCAAACATGGCCGAACCATAGTAGTCGACGTTTTTGTACTTGTTCTTCGATCGTTGTTAATGCTTTATAAAATATTGAATGCTACAGCTGTGGATGAGACTAACGGGGAGGCGAGAGAACTAGAGGTAAAGTCTAAGGGGGAAAGAGGTTGGAACGCTTAAAAGAGGTTGAAAAATACTGAGATAACTCATAATCACGTTGGGGAAAATAATAATGAATTAAATAAATAACCAGTAAAAATACAAATAATAATAATACTAAACAATATTAATAATAATAAACAATAATATTAAAATTAAAATGATTGTTAGACAGCCACTAAAAAGAGAAAGTAAGATATTTTAAGTATTTTTGTGGTATTACAATGGTATTTTTCCAATGTGATGTAGTATTTTCTTAGATGCGAAAAATGCCTTGAGTGAAAAATTTAATATAAATATTCATTGTCACATCACCTTTACGAACGATCATTTAAAACACGAGCGTATTTGAACAAGCTTACGCTCCCTAGTCTCAAATAAGCGACCTCCCGAACAATTACTCTGTGTTTCCATAAAGCGTGACTCTGGTCGAAATGCCATCGGTACTTACACACACAACTCACCTCAAACGGTGGCCGTCAACGGTCTAAGCTGACCACACGACGCTGGCTACAATGTCGTAACACCAAAATACAATAATCCATATTAAAACTATTTTTCGCTTTGGAAATATACTGCCCCAACCTTATTCTACAACAACCTCGGGATATTAATCGAAAATTATATTTGATTCAGAAGATGTCGGATATCTTTTGTGTATCACGTTGGAAGCCAAATAGGTAACTTTCATAATGGGTACTTTGTTTTGCTTGTACTTTAAGTTGTACGCATAAATGGGTACTTTGTTTTACTTAGTTTTCATTTTTTATATTTTTTTGAAAACAGAATTAGCTTACTTACGTTAGTCAGTTACTATGGACTTGTACACTTGATTAATATCCATTTAATATGTTTTTTTTAATTGATGCTTCTAGTTTATTTTTCCCTTTTTAGTCGCTATCTAACTAACCTTTTAATTTTAATATTATTGTTTATTGTTATTATTATATTTTTACTGCCTATTTATTTAATTCGTTATTATTTTCTCAAACGTGATTATGAGTTATCTCAGTATTTTTCAACCTCTTTTAAGCGTGACCCCCATTTTGTTTTTAAAAAAACTTTTACGCACCCCCCCCTTAGACTTTACCTCAAGTTCTCACGACTCCTCGTTAGTCTCATGTACAGCTATATAATATTTAATTAGTAAGCATTAAGTTTATTTTTTGTAAAAACAATGGTGAAAACCATATCAATTTTAATTGTTTTTCCCTTTCGAAACTGCACTGTTCCATCTTAGATCAACATATAGTTATGTAAAAGAGATAGGAAAAAGACATAATAAATATATTTTTCTTTCAAAGTTATACATATTTGCATATTTTAATATATTATATAGATTTTGTAATATTTTCGGTTTAAATTTTAGATAGCCTGCGACCCCCAGAGGGTCGCTACCCACTGGTTAAAAGACACTGAATTATCTTACACATTATTCAGTTACCAAGATTTAAACACTGTTGAGATACATACTACTTAACTTATTTATAAGAGCTATTAGATTTATTTTCTAACCGAGCCTAATAAACTCCGAAACCATTTGAACGATCACCGTGAAAGTTTGCACATATATGTATTTTTTAATGGAGAAGGTTTTCATAATATCCGCTTTGTTGTTACGTACCACTATATGGAGCTGCAGTACATCAACTTCTATACCGCTCAACCGATCGCAATGAAAATTGGTATATATAGACATTTGAGCCCGCATAACTTTATCGCACTTTTAACTGTATTGTAACTCGCCACCAGATGGCACTGCAGCCAACTTCCGTACCATGACATAGGGATAATATTTGAGCACGAATAATATTTTAGCGCTATCCACGTTGTTGTAAGTTACTAGACGGCGCCGCAGCATGTCATCTATACCGTTCTATACCGTTCAACCGATCGCCATGAAGATTTCATAAATTCGATAGTGGAAGGAACGGCGATTAACATAGGATAGGTGGGAAGGGGGGTGGGAGGAAACAGATACCCGATCTTGGTCTGGTTAAACCACCAGTTGTACTTTACATAGGGGTACCTACTGAATAATATTGGCAATAAATAAATAAATAAATTGTCTAGGATACATTCGGTCAAAGCTTTGCACCTACTCGTATTTTAAGGATTTTATCAACCTAGGCTAGGACCGTCACACATCTTTCGAAATAGCTCTCATTTTACTCCTATAGATGGCGCCGCCCACTGAATAATTCTCCCAAAGAGAATTCAATCCCATACATAATAAAAGTGAACTTTTTCTGGGATCGAGCGGGGCTTTATTGGTTCGCAAGCTGATGGCTTGACCCGCCGCGGAGCCGACGCGTCGGACGTGTGTACACACTGGAGCCTACGAGGCGGGACGGTATCTACTTATATGGCGGTGCGCCTCTGTCCGGGCCGACAAGCCCGCGTCTCGCTACGCCGCTCACATCTGCCCAATCAAGGCTCATGAAAAATTCAAACATCACAGCCTGGGCGGCCGCTACGCCTACGCGGAACGCACGCGGGTTCACTTTTAAAATTTTGCTACGGATCGTAGCAGCGGCTCGCAGCACGTTTATACATTTAAGTTTTTAAAGAGTGACATACTTAATGTGGGTGAATCAGTACGAGCTAATATGCAACTTTTGATAGAAAATTTTGAAATAAACACAAAACAAAAAAAAATAGTTTTAATTTGAAAAGTTTAATGTTTTGAAAAATAGTATAAAAAGAGTCGCGCGCGTTGCGCCATCTAGCTGTAGATAAAACCACAAATATTGTTTACTAGCCATATTTTACGTATTACTAGATGGCGCCCCGCGCTCAACGGTTGGCAAACTTTTATTTATCAGTCCAATTTCCAAGCTTTAAAAAAAAGAAAAAAAAATATTTGTTAAATTTTTAATCAAAAGTAGCTTATTTACAATGATGACTTTAATTAAAAACTCACCATGTATAGGCTGATTGTATCACAGATTAGATTGTTAACCCTAATGTTAATATACATAGTATCTGGCACAATTAAATCATCATCAGCCTCCAACTCAATGATTTCGTGCAATTTCAAGTTTTTTTCTGAAATAGGCAAAATTTGATAGTGTATTTTACTAAAGTCCGTTATAAAGGTCAAATATTTAAAATACCCTAAAAATAATCAAAATAAATAATAAATGTAAAAATTAAGAGTTAGCAATGAAATATAAGTTATTTCTTATATTAAACCACGATTCAAATGTATTTCAAACAATAAAAGATTTAAAAAACACTCACCTGAAAATTCACATATTTTTTCCCGTATATTGGTATTATTTTAAAATCGACAAAACACAACTGCGCTTCACTCAACACACGAAATATAATAATAACTAACTCCCTCTTTGTGTTTGTGCTGACACAAGATATCACACTACCCTCATAAAATTTAAAATATTATTTTTGTCACTCGACTTTTATAAAGGACTTTCGGGAAATCTGGGTTTAAAGACCATAAGTGTCGCATAACTTCAAAAATCATTTTATCGACGACAAATAATTTATAAATTATATTTTTTACATGTTTTTTCCAATATGGAAATAAATATACTGTCTTCTAAGCAGCGGGGGTGGATGTTGACCGGTTGTCATGCCACGCTTCAAACGACCTATGGGCCTCCCGATGCCGAGTGGCATTAAGAGCATACGACGCTAATACAACGCGCAAACGACTTCGGTCCCGTAATCACTCGGCAGGATGGAGGTATCCTGAAGGTTAAGTCCAGACGGAGATATCCTACCAAAACTGATAGCCACGGGGCGAGGTGGACCACTGGGTTACATTCCTTTTTTTTATTTTTTATTCAGAGAAAAAATACATTTTGCACAGCAGTATTACTACTGGTCTTACTACAGGCTTAAATTAGGCCAGTATTACTACAAGCTTAAATTATAGAAACGTATAACAAATTTACTTATTACCACTAATTTCGCTATAAACGTCCAACAGGTAGCTATTTAATCTCTTTTTAAACATCTGTTTGCTCACGCTTACACAGTCTTCCTCAGATACAATAGTATTAAAGATTCTTGGAATGAGGTACTTTAACGTCCTTTAACCGTAGTAGTTGTTCGCTCTTGGTTCTTCAAATCTTTTACGGACTTTTTCTCTAACATTCCTATTGTACTGTATTGGTATTTTAAATTCTGAATTACTAAAATACTCCATTGCTAGTAAGTATGTATTTTTTCATGTATAGGTAATATATCGCATCGCTTAAACAACAACTTATAGTCTTTTTTACATTGTGTTAACACATTTTTATTTACTAAAAGTTTTATTATTCTACGTTGCAAATAAATATTTTATCTATATATGTGCGAAAAGTACGACCAAATGAAGTGAGAGTATAACTCAGTACTGCATCAGCGAGGGCATGATATACTAAGCGTAATGTTGGTTTATCTCCAAGATACTGAAGGTGATTGAACTTAGTGCCCCGCCGTAAGGCGTTGGACTCTGGCAGGTTCGTGGGTTAGCTGGACGGTAGATTTGTTTTGTCCCAAAGTTTTCTACCGTCAACCCACACGAGACAGAATGATCAATGTCGTTAAAACTTCCTGGGGTGACGGGTTCGCCCGTTGTAGTCGACATCCCCAAATGCACTCAGCCTGCGACATTATTTTCGAGTTTGTTAAAATTGAGTCCTTACCTGCTGTTTTTCCACATTGGCCACTATGAACTTGGATAACTTGGGTTTGAGTTGGAATATCGAATTCAAATAAATTTTTATTCAAGGCCATGTTATTCTGTTTAAAACATCAGCTTTTTAATTGTCTTTCCGTCGTTTATATTTGCTCAAATATTTTCCTTTGCGTAACCATAGTAAAGTTGAAAATTTGCAATATTTTCAAATTTGAGATCCTGCGCCGGTGTTTTCTATTATAGCGTCTTGCAGTCTGGCTATACAGTTACCGTAAATATCTACTGTTAATAACTGCAATCAATGATGGAGAAGCTCGTGATTAAATAAGATTGTACAGAAGACCCGAACATCCTTCGCCCAAAGACAGTTTGGCTTTATAGGACCAAAATTTTATAACCATCTAAAATAATCTATAAAAACATCCAACACACTAAGTCAATCCAATTAAAATCTAAACTTACACAACATTTACTTCAACTTGGTAGAAATGAGGTGGAAAAGGCAATAAGTCATATTTTAAATCAAAGGTCTGCATTATTATTATTGTCATATTGCACTAAACTTTATATTTTAATACTATATTTATTTATTATATTACTATATTTATTTTAATACTATATTTATATATTTTATACTTTATTTATTTGTTCTACAAACTTCATATTACGACATTTTATATTAATATTTATTTCCATGACCATGCCATATCAATATTTTAAATATAATTATACGTTTAATTTTAATTCGCTTATCTATTTTATATTTTATCATATTTTGTATTTTTCATTTTAATATTATGTGCACATGAATAAATCTTTGCCATACATAGAGTTTTCCTTGGTACGGGCTATGGCCTAGTTAGGCAGATTCTGCAACTAATACAAATGTAAATTTATGTTTTTGAATGAATAAAATTATTATTATTATTATTATTATTAATTGGTAAAAAACGCCTTCAACGCTTTCATTGGTTCCTGTCCACGAGAGTTTTATAGCAGAGGAATTAGCAACTCCTATTAAAATGACAGATTTGCATAGATAATAGGGGTCGACATTTCGGTTACCTAAATATACAATTTTCATATAAAATTGTTGACCTTAAATTTACTTTACAGAACAGCAACTTCATAGCCAAGGACCCAATATTTGACAAAATGCTGATGGGTTTCTAATTGTTGTTATACTTATGATTACAACATTCATACGCAGGTATTACTAAAGCCATTATTATACTAAGTATTCAACATGACTATTAAAGATCGAAGGTGTTGACAGTGCCTGGCGTTTAAGTGTTAATACATTATCGCCTGCCGATTGAGGCCGCTCGATATGGCGTGCAATTTGTTATAGCGCCGCTGCAAAATGACTAAGTTTTACTGACCGTCGTTTTTATCTACTGCGGTCTTGCCAAGTCCGTAAAAATATTTTCCCGCCTCTGTTTTACATCGTAAATGAAGACATAACTTTCACGGAGCTTCATATTTTCTTTACTTTTTCTCGATTTCCCTCGGCTGGATTTTAAACGATTATTACTTTAGCTAGTTGAATACTGTTGAATGCACTATAAAAGAATGCTGCCATGGGTATATACTGCCCACCTGATGTAGGATTACTTCATCGCTAGATGAGAGCTTCCCAGAGCGACTAAAGTCAAGGATTTAAGAGTTTTTTCGACTGCCCGTTAAACTTCATGGAACACATTAGGCAACTAACTACAACTTCTTTCAAGCTTCTAGAGTTTGTGATACGGCAATATAAACAATTCAATGATATTAGGGTTATGCGCAAGTTGTACTACTCAATTGTTAGGTCGCATTTAAATGAAGGCAGCTATTTGGAATCCGCATGGAGATACATATACCATCATGCTGGAAAAGGAACAGCAGCGTTTGTTGAGATTTTGTACTTCAAGCAGTAAGGATATTATCGATTTTTGTATTCGACTGGATTTATCACAGGCATGGTTAGCTATAATTATCTGTGTCTCGGAAGAAAATGCCAACCATGTCCTATGTTTTTAATCTAATTCGTGGTAAAACTGATAACCCTATCCAAAGAGGATATTTTCGTACCTAATAATTATCTCCGTGCTCGATCGCACGATGTTTTTGCGGAGCCGTTCTCGTGCACTAACCTTAGGAGGTGTAACTTGTCGACGCCTGCTTTGCGGTTCCGTCGATTGCATCAGATTTTGTTATTTTACCGCCAACCCTCATTCGTAAAAAATGCAGGCTTTTTATTATTAATTTTTATATGACAGCTAGTACAGTGATATAATTATTATATAACTACGGTAATATAATTATTAATTTTACTTTTCAATGCATTGGTTTTACTGTAATATTGATTAGTAATAAGCGAATAAACAAATAAATTATATAAATAAATAAATAACTGACGCCGTAACTGATAACTTATGATACTCAGATAACTTATGACGCCGTAACTGTAACTTTTACTAACGTAACGTCGCCGTAACTTATGACGCCGTAGCGTAACTGTAACTATTGACGCCGTAGCTGATAACAGATAACAGATGACGCCGTAACTGATAACTTATGATACTCAGATAATATGTGGTAAATAACAAATAAATTACCAACCGTGGAAGGAAGGTTAGTCGCTTACCTTGAACATCCGAACATGAGGCAAACGCACAACTATGCAGAAGCAGTTAAGCAACCAAAAGTGATGCGATCCCATATTTGCAATCGATAAAAAGCTAACTCTACTCTCTATCTCATAAGAGAGACTTTCCAACATCTGTCAATAGAGCTTTATAAAGATCGAAAAGGCATATTTGATACCTTTCCTTGAGTATGGCTATTAGCTCTGGAACCACTACATCTGCAGAGGTATTATTCTTAAAAAAGTGGACCGAAGGGAACCAAAATGCCAGTGGGTCAGAAGACTAAGGGTTATTAGGATCGCTTGGAATTAATTACTTGGACTGTACTCTCAGACATAGAAGATAAAAAGGGGAATTGATTGAGGCACATAAAATTGACACAAATTACTACGTTGTAACTGAGGTACAGACTATTTACAAATTAAACGTCAATATAAATCTCCGAGATCACAGCAAAAAAAAACAACCGTGCAAAAAATTAAATCTAATCCTCTTAAAACTATCTGTAAAATAGAGTGGTGGACATGTAAAAAACTAGCATTTAAAGTTGCTTTGTCAATCAATTTAAAAACAGACTCATATGGTCGTATCAGCAAAGCTGCCTGTCGAATAAATAAAAATATTATTATTATTATTAATCAAAAGTCATACTAATAACCAATCGATTAATGATGATTTTCATAGAGATTGAATAGGTAAAATCTGGAGGCAAGGTTGCCATATGGGTCTGAAAAAAAGTGGGCAGTGTTGGAATCGACAGCGGAGATAAGGCGATGAAAAAATCCAAGAATTGTTTATGTCACTTCTTATGTTTATAGTATTTTGACCCCTCCTCTCGCGAAGTAAAAATTCAGCTATCACTTTTGCCCGCGACATTTTCGCGCGTAAAATCGACGCGAGTCGACGACCTTGATACAAACGACCATAACTTGTAAACCACTATACGGATCATAAAAAAAATTACTGTAAAATGATCGCATTGAAATTTGACATATCAAAAATTATAACCTGGAAATTGGGGGAGTCGGCCGTTGGTCCCGCAAGGGATGTTATGGAGTTACCGGGTTAAGGCATTTTTTTTGTAATTTATTATTTCAGTACTTCCCTCTTTAATTTCGTGCAGAATATGGTATATTAAAATATACATATAGGTTAATGCTGACCATATCCACATTTAAACGTTTCTGATCATCAAGTGGGCCGTTTCTTCACATAAGAGCCGGTCCACACGATGGGGTGCGGTGCCGCACCGCTCTGATTTCGCCATATGGGCGTGCACACCTAAAGTGCACGGTGCGGCGCCGCAACGTTACTACGACGCTGCAGTGGGCGAATAGCGTTTAGTTAATTGTACGTAGAGCTCATGAAATGAGGTAGTCAATACCAATATCTTCTTCGTTAGTACTCATTTTAAACACTTCGATTAAAAATTAAAAAAAATACGTGAAAACAAATGAAACAGGCAAGCATGTGCCCTCCTTCGACTGCACTTAACAACTGAGCGGTTTCGCTCCGGCGCATATCACCGGTTTGCGTGCGGTGCGACGCCGAAACGCACCGTGTGACATGCCATGGATATTAGTATGTAGGACGCCGCAGCGGCACCGCTCAGGCGCCGCACCCCAGCCGCACCGCATCGCGTGGCCTGGCCCTAAGGCAACCTATATTTGCAATAATTTTTTTTTTAAACTGGCTTATATACCCCTCTTAGAAATCCCTTTTATAATTTTACCAATAAAAATATATAGTTACATATTATTGATCAATGATGAAGGCAAAACAATTTGAAACCTACTTGTTTTGTTCTTTTATTCTGTCGCCTTTCTATCAGATAATATCTCGTAGGAACGTAGAGTTTTGGTCCATGCTTTTGGAGACCAAATTAAAGCAATTAATTATTTGTAGATGCAGTTTACTTTCCAATTATTAACATTAAAATGTAAATTCTCCATGCAAGTAAGAGTAACAGCCTTCACTTTATAAATTCGTAGCGTCTGATGTAGATCTTTCCTTAAATTCATGAGTAAAACGATACTTTCTCAAAATTTTGTCAAGGCCCCGTGAATTTCATATGCCTTCATTGCATTTTTTAAAACCTACAGACAAACATTAGAATCCAAATGTTGATCCCCACGTGCTAACCACTGGGTGCAGTATCCTGTAACGCAGGATACAGTGAGTGTTGTGTGTACGGCGGACTTTCAAAATTCGCGCTCTTCGAAACCGTCGCCCCACCACCACCATTATAATCTGGGCAGTGACAGCGTTTGTCCGCCTAACCGCGAAACAACGGATTGACTGCGCTTCAGTCAACCCTAAACAACGGCGGTTGCAACATCGCCGAAACGTCGGGTGCTACAAAATTCACGCGGTAAATTCTTTTTAAAACTTTTTTAAAGTAACTATAAAAACTAGAATGTCACGTAATAGAAATCTGGTGCCGTAAGTTTATATGATTTTAAACCTAGAATCTTAAGAGAAATTATGGATAGTTGCCTAATGTGTTCCTTGAAAAAAATCTTAAGTCCTTGACGACAGTAACTCTAGGAAGCACACACCCAGCGATATTGTAGTCATAAAACAGCTGAGCAGGCGATCTCGTGTATGCCATCATTGAACATTTGTTAATATTGAGGTGAATATTACAATCTTGCGGCTCCGTGGATAAGCTGCATCAATATCATGCTGGAAGAGCTTGCAGGTCTCAGCACTTCAAGATGATAATTTTTTATTTTTATTTTTATTTTTATTTTTATTTTTCAGAAAACTTACAGCGTTTTATACTTAATACTAACACATAATATATACATCTAAGGCCAATTAAAAGTTTTCACAATTAAATTAAATCTATTGTTACAGCGCAATGAGCAATGAAACAAATGCAGGTTCAAGTAAGGGGAAAGGGATAGGGTAAGCTAAGTAAGTAAGTAAGATAAGCCATATTATGAGTTATGTAGATGTATGATATATGATGATATATAACGTATATACATATATACATACATACACGTGCACTAACAATAAATTAATATAAATAATACGATACGGCAATAATAAAATGTAAAAATATAGTTAATATAAATATATATATATATATATATATATATATATATATATATATATATATATATATATATATATATATATATATATATATATATATATATATATATATATATATATATATATATATATATATATATATATATATATATATATATATATATATATATATATATATATATATATATATATATATATATATATATATATATATATATATATATATATATATATATATATATATATATATATATATATATATATATATATATATATATATATATATATATATATATATACACATATATAATATACATCACAATGTATTTATAATGTTAATATACATATGAACTTTTATAGAGAATATTATACTGACTAGAAAGCATTGTTATAGTGTAGTGGCGATTGCCACAGCCTACGTACCCAACGGACGAAGAAATACCAATCAAACCCGAAGGCTGTTTATCGTATTTCTAATTTCTTCGAAGCAAGTATTTGAAGATAAATTAAAAATATCCAAACATTGAAAGTTGAGGTTATATGATCGAAGTGCTCTATAAAAATACATATTTTGACCATAATTGGTATTGACTCTCGGTAGATAAAATAAATCGCGAGCCCTGGTCTTATTGTTGGGGATTCGGTAGGAGATTCTGCCAACAGAATAGGGACTGTCTATTTTATTATTAATAATATTGTACAGAAAACGTATATCATATTGGAGGCGCCTATCCTCGAGTGAGTCCATGTTATGACGGTTAAGTCTCTCTGAGTAACTTTCGGAGTTAATAATAAGTTAACAATAAAATTATATTTAAAAAAACAAGCTTTTATTAAAATGTTCTGTCCCGAGTAAACCCTGGGTGCAGCAGCAGCCATGTCATCGTAAAACCTATAACGGGCTATCATAATTGAATGCTTTACAGAATTTCTTGTTTGTGCTATTGACCAAAATTTGTCCTTCTACATATAATAAGATTCCAGAGGAAATGAAAAGCCTTGGAGAGCACCAATTTAAAAAGATAATTAAAAATAATTTGGTAAGAAACCCAATTTATGGTATAAGCGAGTTTGAAAATTCCGAGTTTATTTTCCATGTTGATAATTAGCAAAATTTGTAAAATTTTAAACATAACGGAATTATGATAGCTGACATTCTAATTCTCATTGACATTAGTATATTTTGATTATTTGTAAGTAGGTAATATTGAATATAATATTACAGCCATTGCAACTATCATGATATTTATGTTATTAATAATTAAATTTTAAGCATTTAATTTTGTGACGCATCCAAGTGTAGGAATGCCTATCTACTGGAGTAGTTGATTGTATTGTATTGTATTGTATTGACCGTTGAAGATTCCCCTCATTGGAAGCCAACCCTGGGTGCAGCAGCCTTATAGCGGGGAAACTTAAAACGGGCTACCATAATTGAATTCGTATATCAACTTTCGTTTCTGTGCTGTTGGCCGTTGAGGAGTCCCCTCGTCGGGGGCCAACTTTGGGTGCAGCAGCCATGTCATGGTGAAATTTAGAACAGGCTATTATAATTGAATGCGTATACACAATTTCGTTACTGTCTTCGAGGAGCCCCTCGTTAGAATCCAACCCTGGGTGCAGCAGCCATGTCATGGTGAGATTTAGAACAGGATATCATAATTGAATGCGTAAACAAAAATGTGTGTCTGTGCTGTTGACTGTGGACGAGTATTCTCGTCGGGAACCGATCCTGGGTGTAGAACCGGGTCATGCTCACCATAAAAATGCATTGTCATCAGAACTGAACCAACACATAAAACTTCATAGGATAAGAGAAAGTAGTTCTAATTCAGCTTGCTATATATCAGCGTGTAGAAATAATTGAACATATTGAAAACATCGTAAAACAGGCAAACTCACTTCTATATTTGGTAAAGAAAGCTTTTCAGGTATTGACGATACCGACATTTCTGAAAATTTACAAAACATACATTCGTCCTCTGATCGAGTATGGTTTTCAAATCTGGAATCCCTATTTTGCCAAGGACATCAACCTGCTTGAAAGCATACAACGTAGAGCGACAAAACTGCCAAAAACCCTAAGAAAAGCACCCTATGAACATAGATTAAAAATCCTCAAACTGACAACTCTGGAGCAACGGAGACACAGAGGAGATCTCATAGAGACCTACAAAATACTGAGGCAACACTACCACTGCCCAGAGTTGGAAAGAATGTTTGTGTTCAATTCAAACCATCACTTAAGAGGTCACAGCCTGAAACTCAACGTTACAAGCTTTTCAACCGAAGCAAGAAAGCACTTCCTGACAAACAGAATCGTGAACAGCTGGAATAAACTGCCCGAGGAAGTTATTGAAGCACCAACCATAAACGCATTTAAAAATAGGCTTGATATATAAAAAAATGATAGGTATATAAAAAAAAAGAAACAGCAACAGTTAATTTCATAGATATTAACAGATCAGCGTTAAGCTGCTAGTTTATCAACAAATAATAATAATAATAATAATAATTACCATAGATTAGGCAACGTATGAAGTATGAACTTTCATATATTGAAGTATGAACTTTCATATAACATTTATAGTTAAAACATTTATTGCAAATATAGCCCTTATATTGTTTATGCAACAGTTGTATCTTTCTGGAGTTTCTGAATGTATACCCCCCTCAATACGACGCTTAATACTGGCCCTCTAAGTGTTGGCGTTTAAGCTTGTCTCTATTTTCTGCCATTAAATTAGTATGTATTTTCTAGCTGCTTTGTGTTTCATACAAACAATGAAGAGAGATGAAATCAATTCCGCGGAGTTAGCGGCACTCTCTGTATATTATGCAGCTAGTTTGTTAGCAAGGATAAGTTTCCCCGGAGTCTCCTTTACTAAGAGTTCCGCCATTGGAAAACAATGAGTATGCGGAGCGCTTCTAATCCAAGGATACGTGTTGCAAATGCTACGTAAGTGCTTTCGCGTGTTCGCTATTTTCAGGAAAAAACTTGCTATTATCAGAAAATTACAATTTTTAGAAAGGAACCTTCTGAGTATACTTAACTCGATCATGGCCATTCTAGAATATATATTTGATGTAATACCACGAAAAAATATAGATTTATATAGACATTCGATACTATCAATATCTCAGGCTCTTGATAGTAAGCACAGTTTAAGAGTTTACTAATGGTGAAACATGCGAATTAGTGATTTCGCCCCAACAAGGCACCTGTGTACTAATTTCAAGTCTCTATGTCCAATATTTGGAGATTGAAGTATTGCTAGCGCGCTTTCTGGTGGACCCATTTCAACTAACCTTTTCAACTCTTGGTATGACCAAATGATACTTGCATGAAAAATTCCTACTTAGTCGGGTGAAGCGTTCGGGCGCTATCGTGGAAGAATACACACACACATACATACACACACACACACACACACACACACACACACACACGCACAGAGAGAGAGACACACAGGCAAACATTCTAGAAATGGTCTTAATCTTCTCGGGGGAAGGAAGTGGGGGGGGGGGGGGGAGGGGGGAGGGGTTCAAAATATTTTCTGTAGATTCTATAAACCTACCCTTCGGCTACGTAGCGACCAAATTTGGTTGCACATCGAAACACTGTTGACTACGTAACGACCAATATTGGCGGCTTGCTCCCGGAGCGCACAGTAATATTATTTTCTAATTCGAACGCATCCTAAAATCCATACCAAATACCTTATTATTACCATAGATACATAATCGACTGATAGAATAATTTTGTGCGTCATTTCGGGGATATTTCTGGTAAAATTCCAATGTCAAACACCATTTTTTTTTTTTTTCGAGAAATCCTCAAAAATTTTATTGGTTTATATGAGCCAATATCTAAATATTTTTTTAAGAAAATAAGCAAAACGAAATAATACCTCTGATAGAAAATCTAATAAAGGTCACGGTAGTATTTACAATTTCTAAATAGGGTTCTGTATTTTTCCGTAAGACAAGTACAAGTTAGAAATGCCGAGTTTTTTTCACTTTCCGACTTTCTCATATTTATTCATAATTAAATCATTATTTTACAAAATGAGATTTCAATATTTTTTAAACAAAATTTCAATGTGATCATTGCACAGTTATTATTTTTATGCTTGCTATAGTAGTTCCATAGGTATAGTACTTTTTGTCGAGCGCGGCGATATTGCAAGAAATTCCAATAAATTGCCGCGGTCTGCCATGAAATTATGCCGCTACTCGAAGGGTGAAGCCATTTCTAGTACAATAGCGTGTAGTAGATAAAAAATGCTACGATATATATAATACTAGTTTCATGGTAGTCCGCTTTTTTGTTTGCGAGATATGAGGTGATATGTAAAAATTGTTTCTACTCTCCTAGGTCTCCCCTACGTATTCTGAAAAATATTATAATTAATATATCAGATGGTCTTAAGTAATAAGACCAGGATTTGTGATATATATTATGTACTATACCATGGGTCAATACCAATTACACTAGCTAACAACATTTACTTTTTTCTTGTAAAATTGGTGAAGATAGTTTATCCTTATGTTTTTAAAGGTGCTGAACACGGAAATGATAAAAATGCAAGTTTAACTCTTATTTTTTAAAGCATTTTAGAACTGCCTTTAAAGATAAAATATGTTTTTATGATTATATATTTTTATGATATTCGTTACGATAAAAATCATATTTATCGAGAAATTTATTTATTTATTTATTTATTTCCTAAAACATAATTAACCTTACAGATGATCCCAAATCGTTAATTACTTTTCTAGGCTATTATTCTACTATAGACTATTATTATAATTCTACTGTTAATAATATTATTATTACTCTACTCCATTACTATTACTATCATTATTATTCTGATATATAAATTATTCTAGACTGTAGCAAACGAGACGGACACATCCATTAGAGCGTAATATTAAACGATTATACTTACATATGTATATCTAATGTTTATCTAACCTTTCCTATTATACTAGTTATTCGTTTTTAACAATTTTAATACTATATACTGCATATTTATCTAATTACTTGATTGCTAAGAAATGCCATTACCGTACTTTGCAGTTGTGCTAAGTTCACCGTCCAAATATCCAATTCTGGCTCAGTCGAACATAGTGCATTTAGGGTACGAAGCGTCCGCACTGTGAAGCAGTGTTGAACGATGTTAGTTCTAGCTTAAGGTAACACGAACAATACGTGAGTCCTAGCACGTTAGTAATTGGCGGGTACAAATAGACCGATTCTTCTAAGGATGGTCGGATTATCAACGAACCCCCTAAGCAGTTATATGTAGCAGATTGACAGCTAATCTCTTCTTACGGTTAGTGAGTTGTACTCAACCATCCCAAGAATAAATGCCGTAGGATATAGAAAGGGATAATATCCATGCTGTTTAAAGTAGGTACAGGAACCTCAGAAAGCGTTTCTGTATACTCTCCAGCCTGGATATGTAGCTATTTTCGTAAGGACTCCATATTGCCGCGTTGACTTCTAATCTGCTCCGAATTAGGGAATTGAATAGGAGGCGCATGACAAATGTGTTGACTGCCTCATGCTCCTCATTACAAAACCTAGCAATTTGTAAGAATTATCAACTAGGGTGTAGATGTGCTGTCTGTATGTCAACCGTGAGTCAAAGGTCACTCCAAGGCCCCTTGTGTGATTTACTCGTGATAGTGCCTTGCCATCAATGTCATAACTATGTACAAGCGGGGCGTCACCTCGCGAGTACGTCATGATAGAACATTTACTGGTATTGAAGTATAGCGATGAACCTAGCCTGGCCGGGCACGTTAAATAACGAATGGACAGTGCGTTAAGAGTAAGCATAATTTAAAAGTATACAATTTTTGAATGCAAATTAGTACTGAAATATATCCTTGAGTATAATAATAGGTCACCCTCTGTATATGCGCTCTCCAGCAACGTAGGGTTGGTAACTTCTACAAGAAGCCTGGCTTGGAACCGTGGCATTAGCGATTAGGGGCTAAACGTCGCGGCTGTGCATCCTAGCTAGCTAATGATGATCCCGTCGCAGCGGCTGTTGGCACGCTCCGCCGCACGCTCAACGCTTCATGTATTCTGCAGCCGTTCCAATTAGGCATTTCAAGGGACATGAGATCTTTAGTGAGAAATCAGAGTTGATCTGGATTTTTTCGGATTTTTTCGAAAACATAAATCACCTTTTTGGATTCCGACGCCAATTTATCATCGGCGTTATAATCGCTTCCTATTTCTTGTTTTTGTATTTTATTTTACATTACTTTATTTTTATTTTAATTGTAAATACACAGTGTTATACATACTATTTACAATATGACACACAATTTGCTCGATTACGTTTCTTCCTAAACTACTATCGGAAAATAGTTCATGCGAACGAATCGGACCAGTGCGTTAGAGTGGAATGTAGAGTGAACAACTTGGGTTGTCACCTACAACGGGCGGACCCGTCACCTCAGGAAGTTTTAACGACAGGCCTCTGTCGGGCATGTCCGCTTAGCTAGACGGTAGATTTGTATCGTACCTAAGTCACATCACGGGAGATCCATGAGGTGAGCGTTCACCCCACGACCAGTATCGTTGAAACATCCTGGGGTGACGGGTTCGCCCGTTGTAGTCGACAACCCACAATGTGCTATGTAGGTATAATGGGAGTTCCTTTGTCACCGGTGAACGATCACCCTTCATCCATCCATGTCATTGAATAAATATACGAATACCGCATCTTCAATATAATATGACAGTACAAAATATTACAAAAAATCGAATGTATCCCTTATTTTTAGAATCTATTACAGACAATAAAAGGGTCGACGAACACATCGGGCGATGGACAGCACCTCAGTCTACCCTGGACAACGGCGGTTGCAATATTGCTGAAACGTCACGCGGTAAATTCGTTTTATCTTATTTATTAAATTTTTATATATTTTCTTAATCTAACTGCATAATATTAGTTTACAAGCTGGTCCGCTCGCCTTATTAAGTATTTCCGATAATATTTGTTTTGTCATTCATAGTAAGGGAATAGTAAATTACAAATTAAAGGTAACTAAGACCATATTCATAATTTCCATTATCGCTACAACCCAAAATGCAGCTTATCAATTTCGCCAACTTTCTACGCTTATATTTTCAAAATTTGAAACCCAACAATGGGTATTTATTTACAAAATCAAGCTCCATATAATGGCAAACAAATCATCAAAAGCATTTATTGTCATCTCACAACGCAAAATGGTATATAAAAACAACACAGACACACTTCGTAGCACATTTATCATTGCATAAGGGACATTTAAAGCATCTATAACAATCACACAACAGAAACATTGTCAGGAGGTACATAGTTCGAGCGACTCTCTCTTGAAAATATCATAACACTATCATTACAATAATAATAATAATTGTAATTGAAAATATGAATAATAATTATTATATTTAATTACACAATAATAATTATAATTTTACAATCTGAAATTCAAATGCTGCAAGATATAACCATAAAATTAAATTATCAATTATACCGGGTGCAGCATATGTTCGTTGACCATTTGTAAGGACCGAAAACATAATGGTAAAATACCGTAAGGTTAAAATTCCTTTGTGTGTATACGGCGTAGTATATGCAGAACGTAATATACATAAATAAACTTCAGTTAGCCAGCAGCAGTAGTGTAGGCAACACGTCGACGTATCGCCAGACTATTATTGACTTGCATTTTTCTAGGAAAGAAAAACTGTGAAAAGTTCGATAATTAAAATCTTCAAAACTTACAAAACAATTGGTGTCAAAAATAATTGTTCTTTATAAGGATCTTTATACTGCCTTAAGACTGGCCGTCCTCTTTCAGCTACTTTAGCAAGAAATATTACAATTGTACGTGCTCGTTATTCAGAGGAACTTGTGTCGTTCGTCAAGAAAAATGGCTGCAGAATTAGGTATAATAGACCGGTCTATTCGACGAATTTTAAAACAAGAACTTGGATGTAAGGCCTACAAAAAAAAATCCTTACAATTTCCATCTACGACGCAGAAGAAAATATATTAGTGCGAAGCCGGCGACTAAAAACTCGACTCGCAAACAACAACCACGAAAAAAAAAATTGCCAAGGAGAAACTTTTTTTTGTCGAGCAAAAATTGTATCGCTAAAATTACCGTGTGTGGGCAGCTAAACGACAAGAAATTAAAAAAAAAATACTCGACGTCAAGGCGCTCCTGGAATTAGGGTTTGGGCCGGAGTAAGTACGTGTGGATGAACTCCTTGATATTCTTTGGGAAAGGGGTTAAAATAAAAGCCAAAGTCTACCTTGACAACGTGCAAAAAAACACCCTTAAACCTTGGACAGAAAAACATGTTCCAACCAGTTCTTACATATTTCAGCAGCACTCAGCGCCATCACATAAGGTAAAAAATGTTTAGCAGTAGTGCAAAATATTTTTTATGATTTCATTACTTACAATGAATGGCCATATGCTTATTTAGATCTTAACCCAATGGACTATATCATATGGGGCATTTTAGAGACTTAAGTCAACAGCAAAATTACTTGAACGTCGAGTCTTTAAAAAAATGTTTACTAACTGAATGGAACAATATTCCTCAAGATACCAAACGTTTTGCAATAAATTATTTGCCAGGCAAGTTAAGGGCTTGCAATAAGGCTAAAGCCAATATTTTGAATATATTTTTTATTTTTTGTACTTTTTATTATATATATATTTTGAATTTCAATAAAATATATTTATATAAGTTTAACGGCCATGTGTATTTTGTTATTTGTTTGAGTCAACAAACATATGCCGCACCCGATACTTGCCCAATACCTATTTATAATAATCAAAATAGTCAAAATTAAAGATAACCATTTATACATAAATTAGAATACGTAAGGGTAAATTTTAAATTAAACGTAAATTTGTAATGTCAAATATTATGCAGTATCGGAGTCTTCTACGGAATATAGCGCCATTAGTTTCGATATTGCAGTGTTTTTGAAGGATATTTTATCCACGTATTTGATATCATGTGAGAGCATCCGGAATAATTTGAAATTCTTCTTTTGATACTTGTGTTATACCTTCGGCAGGACGCTATCATATTTGTCCATCCTAAATAAAAATTTCAATAGTCTCATCTGTTTTCTTGCTTGCAGACTCGTTTACGTGTCATCAAAAATTGTAAATAACACAAAACGCTGCTTTTCGCACATTTACCAACAGGAATATATCTGTCGTTCGACCATACGTAACAGGTTAACGCAGGCGTCTTCACACCAACCTAACATCGACACCATATATATAAGTTTTAATGTATGGAAAGTCCAGTCTCCGGTTTCTCTCATACTTATCTGTAAAATAGACACAAACAATATTATGTTCTCATCGGTACAATCACTTTAAAGGTCATTATATAATTAACCCCTGGATATCGAAAGTAATTGGGTATTTGAGATAACATTTCAGTGTCAAAAATCCAGTGTCTCTGTGTCAACCGGCGATAATTGTTGATTCCGTACAGCCACCATGTACGATTTGGGTGGAAAAAAGGCACTGATAACAGCTGGAGCTGGTGGTCTTGGGTCTGGCTTCGCCGATGCCCTACTCAGAAATGGAGTCGAGGTAAGAGAGAGACACAAAGAGTGTTTTGAACACTAGTCACCTAGACAACCCAACATTTTTGAGCTGTCACCTACATAGGGCGAACCCGTCATCCCAGGAAGTTATAGCGATACGTAATCGCTCTTTTAACCGTAAGGTGAATGTAGAGACGTTGGTACAATACAGTTCACCGCCTAGCTACGCCAACACGCCTGTGAGAGTCCGACGCCTTATTGTGAGGCCTTGTGAAGTGAACTCAGCGGGCCGACCTAGAGCTCCCACTACCATATTTGGCCAGATTCCTCCGTCCTCCGGTCTGGTCACGAATCCGAGATCTCTTGCGCGATCTCTACTTGATGTAAGACTCTACGTACGGGAGTTAATGGGCCTTTGCTTAGTTGGCCACGAAGACCCATTCTGTTCAGGGTTGGTCGAACTCACGTGTCCGAAGGCCTCCACGCATGAAGTGCGAGCCTGTGTAGGACTCACCTTATGGTTAGTTTCCCCTGGGAATCAACCTTCTGGCGCTCCTGGACGGTCTGCGCACCGTGCGGCGTAAGCCAATCGACTGTGCACTCTGACTAACAGTCGAAGGAGTCTGGAAGCAGTACTGGTTCCTATAGAGCGGGGGTGGTTGCGGACCTTACGGTGACTGCTCTTGAAACGACCATCGGCTATCCGATCCTTGGTGAACAGCCGGGCAAAGGACGCTGTGGTACGCGATAGATTCGGTATACACCGTTTCACCGCTTCGTAAGGGATAGGACCGCGCAAGCGACCTCGAACTCATAACCAATCGAGAGATTGGACTAATCTGGTCACAATTGGAAGTAAGGGCGCGAGTGTAAGCCCGCCGGGTAACACTCCTGGCTATATCGTGGTTAAGGCGTTGGCCTCTTACGGGTTTGTGGCGGAGCTAGACGGTGGACTGTTTTGTCCAAGTCTTCTGCGCTCACTCCAGGGAGATAGAACGACTTATTGTTAAAACTTCCTAATCGCCCCTGTGGGTGCGTGCCCTTTACAGGATCTCGGTCGTCGACGTCTCCGACGGCGCCCCTGCCGTTTGCTGCCCGTTTTTATTTATTTTTTTTTTCGACGCACCGCATGGAGCATACCTTCCACCGCCTCATCATTGAAATAAAAAATAATATATTATACTAAATAAATAATAAAATATGTTACCGCTTAGTCGCCTAGTTTAGTTTAGTAATTAAGTAATAATTATAAACATTTTGAAGTATAAATAAACGGTTTACGGGGTGCCGGCGGGGGCTGAAGCCCGGAGAATCCTTCCTAAGGTCTCCGTTCGCTCATCCCTCACGCGCTACCCTTCCGGCACGCGTGAGGTTGTCGTTGCATGACAACCTGGGCAGATAAAACGACCCACGTCGTTAGAACTGCCTGGGTGATGGGCGGGGTTTTCAACCCTCGCCTGTCGCCGCGTAAATATTAAATGTTAAAACTTCCTGAGGTGACGGGCTCGCCCGCTGTAGTCGACAACCCTTGTTCTACTTGATGTAAGCGTTTATTCAGTTTGAATATATCGCAGACCGAGGCAGCTAATGGACTCAGTGCAGTTCGGCCATTATGATCGATATGTTAGGGTTGGCCCAACTCAGCGGGGGTATTTGTCGACCTGACATCGTCTATCCTTGAATCGATCCATTGGCCACCCGATCCCGGAACACCATGTCGGACAAAGTTCTTATATTCGGGAGTTCCTGTAATGGCTGTCAAGCCTGACGCAGAAAACTGTTATGACGTATTCCCATTATTTACTATCGTGAAACTAATATCCATAAATTCACTGATAGCAAACAAAAACCAACATAAACTGCTGTGTCGCAATTCCAAAAACACCTACTTAAATAAGTTAACCGTGTTAACCTTGAAACCTTGAAAATTAAAACATCTAAAATCACTGAAGATTCTGATCTACTTTTTAGCGGGAAAATTTAAATCAAATCTTCCTGGGTCTAATATCGATATTTATTTGTTGATTGAGCATTTATCTACCCTCCGACAATTCTTGATCCTGGTGTTAAGGCGACATGAGACCTCAGAAAAATATCCGAAATTGGCGGACACGCGAAGAAATAGGCGGGGTCAATTTTGAATGGTTTGACCAGTAAAAATCCAGCGTTGACAAAGCATCAGGCACGATTCCACGTCCGCTCGCTCCGGCTACCAGGTGCATACTAAACTTTCGGAATAAGTGCCTTCGCGCAGTGGTGGTATAAGGATGTTAATGGTAAAGCATATTTAGCGTATCAGAGCGCTTTCACGTTTTAATTAATTTAGGGCCTAAATAAAAAATGAGGCTAAGCGCGACGCTAGAGAATTAACCAGTCAAGATAATGAAAATAAAATAAAACACACTCACCGCTTACATTGTAGGAGTAATTACGCCTCAAAGTCATTTTATCAGTTTAAAGCTCTAATGTCCAAGGCAATGAGTAACTTTTTTGAGTCCAAATTGTAAATGGGTTCCTTATCGAGGGATTCGCCTAGAAACGTTTTTTAATTTATGCTTACTTATATTTTTCAAAAAAATCATAAAACTAAAATTCTTCAAATCTGCTCATTCCCAGGTATTATGTCGCCTTAAAGCTGAGTTATCGAAATATTATCGTTATTTTGGTGTGGTATATTCCGCCCCCACGAACAATTGAATAATTTTCAGTATTTTTATTATTATATTTTTAATTGCCAAACACATTACATATAGCAGTTAAGTTAATAATTATCCGCAAAAAATCTTTTCAAATCAGTATAGGTTTGCTCTAGTATTGCATGTAGGCACTCAACTATGTGGAAATAACGTATGTGGAAATAACGTAACTTTTAATATATTTAAAATAAGTAAAACGCACATTTCTAGTCTCGACATCATTAAGCGTATTCTTTTTGTTTCGTATTTGCACACAATGCCTAACTTAATCGGCCCTCGATATTCTCACAGTGAAAATTTCAGAAATATTTAGATGTTCATCGACATCCACACCTAAGAATCTCAGACATGCGGTTTGAAGAGTTACAGTATTATAAATGACCAAATTTATTAAAGGCTTTTAATTAAATCAAGGTCATTGCTGTTGAGCCATCTACAAAGCTTGTATTAAGTATTGTCGGTCTTTAACCGTAATTCTAATATATTAACCAATTATTTATTACTTGCACTTAAGAAATGAATAATAGATTGATAAATGGCATAGTACTTTTTGGCATCCATTCTGCGCCGGCGACATGCAGGTGGCGCTGATAGCATTATCCGACAAAATTAATAGCAATTTACTATATAATAATAATAATAATAATAATATTTAAACGCTTTATTTGATTTCACAAAAAGGCGAGCTTATTGCCTAAAAGCAATATCTTACAACCTTATCTATAATAACATCGATATTATAGATATAATAAAAAATCTTCTATGATGATTAACCGATATGATAAATTCTTTCGAGACTTTGTTTTAATTATCATTATTACATATCATCTTTAATAACATCGATATTCTTCTTCTCCGTCGTTCCCTCATTACTGAGGATCGTGGCCACTAGACAACAGTTTGCCTACGAGGCTCCTCCACTTCGAGCTGTCTTCTGCATGGCGGGTCGCAGATTGTATTGATTCTTTTGTGACTTCTTTGATGAGGTCGTTCCATCTGGCCGGTGATCTGCCTCTGCTTCTTCTTCCCTCCACTTGACCCCCGGAAAGCATTTTCTCCAGATTCTCTGGGTTTCTCCTGGCAACATGACCGAAGAACTGCAGGACCCTTCTCATACATACGGTGGAGAGCTTCACTTGGATGCTGAGTTCTTTCAGGACAGATTTGTTAGTGCGGTGTGCTGTCCATGGGATTCCTAGCATTTTACGCCAACACCACATCTCCAGTGCATCGATTTTGGTGCGTATCTGAGCCTTCAGGGTCCATGTCTCCGATGCATAGAGGAAGATCGAGAAAACCAGAGCTCGAACCAGCCTGACCTCAGTCCGCTGACTTAGACTCCGATTTTTCCACAGCCTTTCTAGCTTGCTCATGGCCTATCTTGTTATCTGGCTTCTGCGTGAGACATCCTTTTCGCAGTTTCCGTCGTTGCATTGACATTCACATTGATATTGAAAGATTTTATATTAAGGACTGATTGATAATGAAAACCCATTATTTAACCAACGACAATAATAATAAGTTTTCTATATTAGTTCTATATATTGCATTTTAATATAGGCTAATTTTGTAATAGATATAATACGGAAAAATTAGAATGTCATCTGTTTGAAGCTATTTGAACATTAAAGCACCTAATTATTATAAATTAAAAGCTGTATATAAAATTAAAATTATCATCCTTATGTAAATAATATTAAAATAATACAAAATGTGGTTTAAAATTTATTTTGTGTTGAGGTGAGTTACCGTATATGCATGTTTAGAACGCCATCAATTGGGATACTGAACCTAAGAGAAGATTAATAGCGGCATGTGCACGTTGCTCCTCATACTAAAGTGCCAGCTCCCGAAATATATTACGCCAATGATTCACTAAATATAGTACACCAACAACGATATATTCAATAATACAACTATAATAACGAGACATAAAAAAATTAAAAATAAGAAAATAGTATGGTGGTTTTTATTGCCTTTGACACTATTTTTGTTTTTATTGCCATAGATATTACTAAATTGTTTTGAAATAAATATATAAAGGTTGTAATATGTTCTATCTGCAGAAAGTCGCTATTCTTGACCTGGACGAGGGTTCAGGCAATAAATTGGTAAAGAAACTGAACGCTGAATACGGATCAGGGAGGGTTCACATGTACAAATGCGACGTTGCTGATAAGGAAGATCTGGAAACTGTGTTCGGTAAAATCGTTACCGATCTTGGTGGGCTGGATATCGTACTGAATAACTCTGGAGTGGTAGATTTCTTCGATCTGGAGAAAAGCGTAAACATAACGCTGGTAAGTACTCGTATATATTACATAAAACTAACACTTTTAAAGTACTTTTAAAGACAGGTTCCGTCTATATGGCAGCTTCTAACGAAATTTCTCATTGGTAATTAAAACAAAGAGTCGAAAGAATTTATCATATCGGTTAATTATTAACAGATTTTTTAAACCCCCCACCCCCCCCCCCCCCCCCCCCCCCTTTTAAGCGGCGAGATAAATTGATGAAAATCAGGTTTAATTTAAAAAAATACTTTCCAAAGGTTTCATATACATCGCTCAGACCCATACCAGAGACATCACAAAAAATATTTTTCTAGAACTTTTTTTATCGTGATAATTTTTTTTTTAATTTTATTTTATTTCATTCTGGAACCAAACAGAACTACATACAATGCAATAAAAACCTATTTAAAAGTGACAAAAATCCATTAATGTGATTCCAAATATAAAGTATACAAAATGAACGCAATATAATTTTATATTGTTTCCGCTTGAGAATGGGGGAAATCAGCATGGGAAGTGAGGTGAAAGGGAGAGACAAAATAGATAAAAATATATTATGTACATATGTATATAAATATGTTTATATTTAATTTTAGGTATGATATATAGTTATTAAAATGAATATACTTCAGATAAAATTATGTCCTTGAACTAAATTAAATGAAATAAATATGTTTTGTGTAATAAATGTTTTGTGATCATCTAGATAGATTCTAGATTTTTTTTATTGAGTTCTTATAAGAGGTTTTTGATGTAATATGTCCACACTTAAAAAGTCTGTATTATATCTATGACACGATCTGTATAGAAATGCATTTTGAGATGCGTTGGTTTTCACCACAGGGAGATGAAATAGTCGATGCGATCGAACAGGGCGGGGAGGAACATAAAATTCAATGCGCTCCAAAATCGCGTTCGCATCGATGGAATTATTTACCAACCCATGATACATTATCCATAGATAGTCTTTGATTTTATGTGTAGTGTTTTTTTATGATATAAGCGAAAACGTTATTACACAGACATATTAGGAAATAATAATATAGTGACCCTACCAAGATACTTGTCATTTGTCTTGCATAACAGACGAGGAAACATTTTTTAATATATTTTTGTTTATTTAGGAAATACAGAAATAAATTAAAAATGATAATTAAAACATAAAAAAAACGCTAAATTATTTTATCCACATCAGTTTAGTATCCCAAGAAATTCAACTCAAATGATGTTTAATGTTCGATGTCGCTCATTTAAGCAACGTTTTTGCATGAGCAGACATTATATGAACAAAGAGTTACATACATTTATCTATACGAAGACAAAATCACAAACAATGTGGGTTATTATTTTGTTGATTATTATAAAATAAACTATGTTGAAATTATTATAGATTTTTTGTCAAAGTGATACATATACTGCAAAAGTATATTTTCGATAAAAACTCGTAGGTACTTTATAACTTAAATATTATAGAATATTTATAATTACCAGTATGCAATCAATTTATTTATATCTGATTTAAGAACTTACGATTATTTGTTTTTTTTTAATGTATGTCTTAGGAAATGTTTTATGAATATAAATGTTTATCATTTTAAAAATAATTTTATTATATATCATTAGGAGGAAATCCTTCCTTGGATCCTTAATTGTGGAATTCGTTATTGCGTCGGCCGGGCGTGCCACAGGGTTCTGTTGTGAGTAACTTACATCAAACAAAATTTAATTTAATTTAAATTAATTCACAAAAATATTACAAGTTACAATTAATAATATAATAATAAAAGCCTTTATTCGCTGACCGTATTGTACAGTGTGGCCTTATGTGATAGAACAATATATTTTATAAATTTTTAATCTAATTTTTAAATAAGGTATGATATTCTTCAGCAGCCAGTTTTTTGATCAGGTTGTCCTTCGACATAGACCTCCCCCATTTTCTTCCATTCATCTCTGTCCGAAGCCAACCTTCTCCATCCTTTCGGTAAGTCATCTTCCTTTCTTTGAATTTGACGTTCTTTTTGTCTTTTCCCATTTCTAGGATACCATTCCATTACGCCTTCGTCCATTTTTCTTTGTTGGTTCTCATGATGTGACCAGTCCAGTTCCATTTTAGTTTTCTAATTTTGTTCAAAACATCGCTCACCTTTGTTATTTTCCTTATTTTTGAGGTCGTCCAACTGTCCTGTAGCCTAATGTTCAGGATGAAAGTTACAATTAGGAATCATCAAATAAAATATCATATAACTAAAACACAGCAAGAAATTAGACTCAATTATTAAATGATGCCCTCTGTCCATTGTCGCCCAACTAAGCAAAGCTTGTGCTTGGGCGGACATTCCATAAACATAGGGTAGTTGAATGCGTAGATGAAAAAAATACATGTAAATAATAAAATACCTAAATAAAAAAAAAATAAAAAAAAAATGTTTGAAAACATCTAAAGAGCTACGTGCCATTTTTTTTATACACTGTTAAAAGTGAAATAAAAAATAAGGGTACAGACGTGAAAAATTCAAAATCACAAATAAAAAACCTTAATAATGACTAAAAATAGGATTACGTGAAATAGTCATAGTTATAAAAATAGTCGTAAAATAGTCACAATGTCAGAAATTCATATAAATTGAATGTTAAAAATTAGGAATAGGTAAAAAATTAATACTAATTTAGATTAAGTAATAGGTACACGTAAATGGCGTAACCGCGTTTTCCTGTTGGGCACTAAAGGTGGAAGCATTTTATATGTAAATTTTATATAGTTAAACTAAAATAAGAAAGTAATCCATAGTGCATAGAAAGTGTTGCGAGGATCTTTTTGCAAATAAAACAGAAAAACCTTAGGCAAGATGTTGATTTATTCTCCCTCTTTCTCTCTCCTGTAGCAATAAATACGATATTTTACCTCATATCATATTATGTAATTAGCCATATTTAATAGGATATACCTCAGAAACGGCTGATACTTAAGAGCAAATATAGTTGTCAACTACAACAAGCGAATCCGTCACCACAGGAAGTTTTAACGATTAGTCGTTCTATCTCCAGTGAAGTGAGTGCAGAAGACTTGGAAAAAACAGTCCACCGTCAAGCTCCGCCACATGCCCGTAAGAGGCCAACGCCTTAACCGCGAGATAACCAGGTGTGTTACCCAGCGGGCTTACACTCACGCCCTTACTTCCAATTGCGACCAGATTACTTCGGTCTCTCGATTGGTTACGAGTTCGAGGTCGCTTGCGCGGTCCTCTCCCTTATAAAGCGGTAAAACGGTGTATACCGAATCCATCGCGGGGTTGATTCCTAGGGGAAACTAGCCCTAAGGCCAGAGTCCTGCTCGGGCTCACACTTCATGCGTGTAGGCCGCCGGATGGTTGTTGACCCGTGAGTGTGAGCAACCCTGAACAGAATGGGTCTTCGTGGCCAACTCAGCAAGGGCCCATTAGCTTCCGATACTTAAGAGCAGTCGTTCTAGTAATAAATGTTCTATATAAAGTGATCTTTCCATTGGCATATGATTAACAGCTTTTGGAAAAGAGGGCCGAAAATTCCCATTCTCTTTTCAAGTCTTTAAGTCCATCATTTCGAGGTTAATTTATGACTAGTTCGCTCCCTTGTGGATCTATTTTTACCACAATCTTTTCAACCCTTGCCATTACCTAATGATGCCTCTATAACAACCGAAGCTCAATCGGATTAAGCATTTGGGCGCTATCGTGGAGGAATACACACATACACGCACACACGCAGACACACAGTAGGGCGGTGTCGAGTACAACCGGCGAACCCCTCACCTCAGGCTGTTATAACGATATTAATAATTTTTTCAGCCGTTGGATGAACGTAGAAGGCTTTTTTTATTTTTTTTTTATTTGTTGATTGGGGTTTTTCTAAGGTCTTTATCAGCCTTGTAACACTGCGACCATTGCTGATCTATTGTGTTCGCCACGTACTATCGTTCTGCGCTAAGCCTCGTGTCATTTAAGAACCGCAGCAGGATTTTGGCGCCAGATTGTTTTACCTCCTCGGGTTGGAGGTGGTGACCAACCAAGTAGGTGTATCTTTTACGCATCAGCGGGCCACACTCGCACGTGAGGTGCTGGGGAGTTTCCTCTGCCCCTTGGCAGAACCTGCACATTTTTGTGTCTCTGAGCTTGAGGTTGAACATGTGTTTGTTCAGGCCACAATGCCCCGTGAGCGCCCTCACCAGTATGCGTAGATTGTTCCTATTTAGCGATAGGGCCTCACGGGCCGTCTTACGGTCGTAAGCCTTAACAAGCGCTTTGGAATGATTCGTAGAAGACGATTCATGAAGACGTAGAAGGCTTAGAGACAAAACAGTTTTATGTCTAGCTCCGCCAACAAGCCCATTAGAGGTTAACGCCTCACGGCGAGATTTACCGTTCAGCCTCTAGTGTTAATGTTGTAATGTCCTGAATTTAAAAAATGCGCTTTTCGTTAAATAAATAAATAAATAAATAAACATATTTTTTGTACAATTCTAGACATCATTACTCCGAGTGATGGAGCTAGCAAACAAATACATGGGCAAACAGCACGGAAAGAAAGGCGGTGTTGTGGTAAATACTGCTTCTATTCTTGGCCTTGATTCTGCCCGCTGTAATCCAATCTATACAGCCTGCAAACATGGAGTCATCGGATTAACAAAATCGTATGGAGTAAGTATTAAATTATACATATGTATGAGTGTGTATTTATATATAAATGTATCTATTTATTATAATGCCTATGTAGGTAATTATCCTTTTATCCTTATATTATTACCGTTTAACTAACTAACATTAGATGTCTTATTCTTCAAATTTTCTTCATTATGTCGCTAAAAAAATTCATTATTTTAACCAAATATTTATAAAAATGTGTACTATGTAACAAATATAAGAGTGGTATCAGTCCAGAACAGACTGTAGTCTAGTGGAGCTGATAAAATCAATCAAATCTGTACTTTCTTGGCTTCGCAAAAAAATATTAAGTATTTGCTCTTTTCTACACTGTATTATTTATGTCAACATTGTAAAAATTTGTTTTGGATTTAAATAAATAAACAAAATAAAATTATTTTTTTTATCAGATCCACTTAAGTTATCAGATCCACTGTTGTTTGCTAATCTGACTTGTATACCAGTATACTAATAAAATGAATATGAATATAAGAATAAGAGGAATGAAAATAAATTATTAATTAGGAATTTACATTTTAAGATATAATAAATGAATCATCTGCTTAACTAGGTCTAAGCCCCTACCAAGGTAGACTAAAAAATGCTTAATTTCTATTTAATTTTTGGTGCACAGAGCACACTGCTTATTCAATAAGATCAAACCTAGAAAAATTGATAGTGTGTAATATATTTGATAAATACATGAATATATAGGATGAAAATAAATATGTAATTATAAAATGTTATGCCCATGTAAATTTATCAGTTATTACAACTTTAAGTGGTATAAAAGTAGTAAGTTTCTCGAATTCGTTTCGTCAAGTTCAATTATGCGATGTCGACTATAAAGGGCTAACCCGTCACCCCAGGCTGGTATAACGATATACGAGCGTACAAGAGGTAGACAATGACAATCCGCTATATAGCTTCGCCAACTAGCCCGCGAGAGATCAACCCTTTCCGCCCGGCACCGGGTAGTTAACCCAGCGGGCAGACCAAGCCGCCTCGCTACCAGATATTGCCAGATTTCTCCGGCTTTCCAACTGGTTACACATTCGAGGTCGCTTGCGCGGTCCTCTACCTAATGTAAGCAGCGATTCAGTTCGAATCAACGCAGTCCATGGAGTCCTTTGCCCGTCTTTCCCTCAGGATCGGATGGCCAATTGGTCGTTTCCAGAGCGGCTGTTATTACGTAAACAGCCGCCCCTGCTCTATAGGTAACAAAGCGGCTTCCAGATTCCCCCGGTAAAAGCTCTAATAAATATGCTCTAATAATAGATTATTATCATGTTTCCTGTTATAGTAAGGGTAATGTAATTTGTTTGATCGTGATTCAAAGTAAGCAGATTAGTTTCAAACAAATAATTAATACAATATTTTGAATGCCTTGTTCCGCGACACTCTGCCAAAACATTTCTTTAAAAGTTAAATCAGCAAATAAAATGTCCTATCCGTCTTTCAGTGGAACGTCTGCTATGTAAGGTAAATAAATGAGGAAAAGCATTGGTCCCAAAATGATTCCCTGGGGAACTCCGTAGGATATCAATTTTATAATTTCAGTAAGTTTCGTCACCTCCGATTCTAATTCAAGATTTTTTTCTTTTGCAGTATCGCGTGCGTGTTTCAGAGTATTAAGCTTCTTCTTTAATTTATTCATTTCCTCACAGATTTTATCGAACTCTTCAGAATTATCGTCTATTTCTTTTTGAAGCTGTCTATTTAACGTACGTTCTGTGTTTACATCTTTTCGTATTTTTTTTATTTCAGTATCCCAATCCAGATTCGATTCCAAATCTAGGTCTATAGAAAACAGATCAGTATCCATATGCGATCGAGTCTTTCGAGGACTTATTTTAATATTATTATATATTTTTTCCTCTTTACGTACGTTAAGTATTTTTTACTTACGTATGTTTTTTGTATAATTAATACGTAACGGAATACAGTTTGCAATCGTTGGTGTAATAACGGTTTTACTTTAGAATACCAGAAACAATTTTCGGAACTCTCGGAACTATCGGAACTCATCATACCATTCAGTTTAGTGACGTGTCATAGGGAATTTTATATTGCATGGATGAAAGAATGTTTAGAAATTATAATTTTATAATACAGAGCTAATAATGTAGAATTATTTTTGATAGAGAATATTCTAATGTGGACAAAATATGATGGAATTTAAAATAATACAATAAAATTGGAGACTGTCGCAGTTGTTTGACATTATAAACAAAATAAAAAAGGGAATTTACCGCGTGAACCGTTTTACAGTTCTTTCAATCTACCCTAGACAACGGCGGCTGCAACGTCGCCGAAACGTCGGGTACTACAAACTTCGCGTGGTAAATTCATTTTTATCCAGTTTATAACGCCAAACCATAGCGATAACCTTCAATTTCATAAAAATAAAATCACCTTGCCAAGGAAGGTCACATTGAATCGGAAGAAAAGGGTGAGCGAGTCAATGTCAATTTCTGTCACGTTTTCAACATTATAATTATCTTATGTCCTAGACGCAATACAATTTGGACAAGAGCAACATTCGCGTGATGGGCATTTGTCCTGGAGTTACGTGGACCGAACTCGTTCGCCAGATTTTTGAGCCGAAGTTTACCGAAGAGGAAAAGGAGTTTGCGATCGAGCAAGCCGAGTGGCCAACGCAAGAGTATGTTATTATTTATTTATTTACTTATTAAGTAATGCAAAAATAAATTGAAACATTTCCATCTTAGGAACTATGCACAAAAATAATTTTAACATTGAATAAATAACATAAAATGAATACATAGTCATATATACATTGCATAGTCCAGTAGCAACGTCACCTACATAACTAGGCCGTTTGATTTTGTGAAAACTTGCTCAGTACTGTGTTTAAATAAAAAAACTAATATTGTAATATTAAAACAATCATTTCATCACAAAATAATAAACATTTCACAACTACATTAAAGTTCTAAATTCCTAAAATTAGGAGTGGAAAAAAAAATCAAATCGAAAAAAAAATGCATTTTGCTTATAACTAAGGTAAAGAATTATAAAAATAAAACTATCTCCTAAAATAATTACATTCAATATAAGAGTAGAGTTCTTATGCGAAGGTCGGTTTCTCTAACCTTCGCCAAAGTAAAAATAAAAATCGTCACTTTTACTTGCTTTACCTCTAAATTTCGGTTTACGGCAAAACTGTATAACACGTTAATTTCAGCCAAATTTCCATGTACTGGATTTTCGATATATTCTATTTCCATTTACAGGTACTAGATTGAGTAATATTTATAAATAAATACTAAAATTAGGAACTTCGGTACAACACTTTGTCTGATCGTACTTTTTTTGACTACATAGGTACTTTTTTGACTACTGTACTTGTTTTGACTAGGTATTTTTATATTAAATCCTATATTACTAAACATATTATATTAAATATTAATGACTGTTTCTTTTTTTTCTCACATATAACTTTATTTATAATATTTAATCGAATTTATATTATATTTATTGCCGATTATATAATGGAATTGCATCGTATTTATTGTAATATCTTTTAATATTTATTATTATTATTATATTATTATTAGATATTAATTATATATTTTTTTTGAAGACCACATTTTAGGGAAATTTAGTGTTATTAGCTTATACTAAAACTTGTACATTTGTAAGTACAATCAAGCTTGACTGTAATATTAGAGTCCTGTCCACCCTAGAACCGGCTAGTCCCAGTTGGGTGACAGAATCAAATAAGCAAAAGGTTAAGGTTTTGTCATTCGATTCCTGTTATTTTTGTAAGCAAATCAATGTTTTATAGTAATTAATTCCTAAATAAATACATAAAAAAAACTTCGATGACGTTGATTTTGATTCGTAACTGCTAGCAACATTAATCGCAAAGTTTACCAATATTTAAAGCCGAGAAACATAGCAGAACTACGAAGAAAACTCTCGAAATAAATGCCACAAATTAGCAAGTAAAACGCCTGATAACATGCGGCCATGAAATTACCGTAGTAATAGTAACCGATAAAGTAACCGTTAAAATAACGTGGAGAAATGTCGTTTTGCCGATTTAGCGCTTACTTTCACGTTGGCCTTTAGTTTGACTTTACCTACTAACTAGAGGTCGAAGAAACCGGCCCCTAATATCGAAACTATTGTCAGGAAGGTGTTGAACTCAGCTTTCAATGGCTTCACCGAACATATCCGGGCCCATTGGCAATAAAGGAGGGTGTCGGACGAGGTGGGACTAGTGAGCGGCCGCTCTACAGTTCTCCAGCGCGCGTGACGTTTCGGCTCGCTACAAGCCCTCATCAGCTAGTCTGCGATGACTAGGACGCGGAGAACCACCAGTCCCGCCCTCGGCCTCCCTCTCTCTACCTATCCATATTCTGTAGGATGCCTCCAGTGCCGCTTTCGAGGCTCTCTCCATGTATGAGCTCAGCGCCGCTCTTGGCAGGCCTAAATTCTTGAAGAGGCTGTAGAGTGACTTCGCCGGTAGTCCTCTTGCTCCGACTTCCACGGCGAAGAGATCAGTCTTAAATCCGTTTCTCACTATCCGGTCTACTAAATTGCAGTACTTGTTTACTTTGAAGTTGTGGTCCTTATCTCTTTCAATTTTAAACATTTCAGAGTGAACGTGGTAGCAGACACTCTCATTCATATGCTGACCGAAGGAACTCACGGGTCGTTCTGGGTTATCGAAGAAAGCGAAATGTACGAAATTGAGTTTCCAAGACGGAAACAACTCAAAAAGCGTTTTTAATTTCACTGATTTATAACTCAATGAATAAATAATAATTAGTACAGCAGGCCGTTATATGTTTCACTTTCCTTATTATTAAAACAAGCAAATACATATATTAAAAAGAAAATATATTAAAAAATAAAAAAACACAACTGCCGTTACAGAAAGTGAACCATTGTATTTCTAATTATTATTATTAAGGTTTTTTAATGAAAAAAATGTGGTTTATGTATTATGTATGTAAAATTTCGGAATGTCCTCAATCAGAACTTCCATTCGACACTAATTGCGATATATTTGTGATAATTTATTGACATTTGGACGTTTGGACATCTATACAACTACTTCAGGTAGACTATGACACTCGGGATGACATAATGATTCTAATGATACCACACACTTCTAAATCGGTTCAAGCATTTAGAAGTTATGGTGGAATAAAGAAACAGAAAACATACATAGATGAACCATGAACACATTTCACTTCTTTTTCGTTGGGCAGTCGTGTAAAAACAATATAAGTAGGTAAATACGTCGCTCGGGATAAAACAAAATGGATAATTAGATTCAATAATTAGATTCAATTTATTAGGCAATCGATTTTAAAGAATAGGCTTGCCTATTCTTTAAAAAACAATTAAATAAGTGAATTTACTTGCTCCTACTAGCGCACACAGCTCGCTCCACGCGACAAAATACTCATCTATTGACAGAGCTGCGACAATTATCGACAGGGTACGATTGCTGCCACATACCGTGTAGCGATTTCAGCCAGTCATCTCGCTCGCACATATGGCCTTTCAATAGGAGTTTCCAAAATTAGTGTACCTTTCATTCTAACCTGTGGCAAATTACGCAAAACAATATATGTATATATACGACTTTTATATTGGCGGCTAAGCCCTGTCGATAATTGCAAACCTGCGCAACCCTATCGATAATTGTCGCATCTCTGTCAATAGATATTTTGTCGCGTGGAGCGAACTGTGCGCGCTAGATAGCACTAGTAGGTGCTAGCAAAATCATTTATTTAATTGTTTTTTTACGAATTATGTTTTTCATTTATTTAATTGTTGATTACGAAGAATAGGCAAGCCGGGCTTTTGGGCTTATATGAAGAGACCGCCACTGCCTTAGATGTAATCAGTACAGGAGGATGGTTTCTGTAAAAGAAATGGATGTTAGTAATTTATTTTTAAAGAAATGATTTAGTTGAGAATATTTCGACACTAGTCGTATTCATCTCGATGACATTTCTAATAAAACAGTAAAAAAAAAAATATTTAAAAAAACTGAACATAGAGAAATGGGTGAATTATATTTTACAAGATCGTGTTAAATACAATATAACCGACCGTGAAAAATATCATTAATATTTTTTTTAAAAACAAAATTATTAATAAGCTATGTCTGAACAAATATAATTACTGTATTAATTTTGCGTATTCAGACCAGGACCCTTGCAAGCGCCTAAAATATTTATAAAAGCCAACTCCCAAGATTTAACGTCTCTTTTTTTAGCATTATCGCCAAGGCACTTAATAGTTTTTAATGTAAAACAATTATCAGAAAATAAACTGTGTGCCTTGGCATGCACAGCTATTGGAAGTTGACTTTTATTGCCTACCCTAGCACTTTGGTTATTCAACTTAATATTGAGAGGTGTAGTTGTTTCCCCAATATAAAATGCATTGCAGGTCTTGCAAAGTAGTTGCAACTACAATTGAAAGGAACTCTGTACTTAGTAGCAAAACAGAATAGTAAGATTTTGAACAGAATTCTGCAACTATCTAGAGGTGAAAGATTCATGAATAGATTTCAACTTCATGTTGGATTTTAAAAAAAATCTAAAAACGTTTTTTTTGCCGTCTAAATCATGCTCCTCCTTAGGATAGTTTATTAGATCGTAGAAGCCAACAGTCCTACATACAAGTTTTCTAAAATATATTTCATGCTGGGATCGGAGATGCTGAGCAAAAGTTACAGAGGGAGTTGATTGAGCTGCAAAGTAATTAATAGTCTTCTAAAAATAGCTTACAATAGTTGTTTGTTTGTTTGATTGATTTTTTTATTGCACATGCAATAAAGTACAACATGGTGGACCTATCGACAAGGAAATATCTTACCACCATACCGTCAAGGTTATAGTGTACCAATTGTTTAAAGATGCAAAATATTATATAACAAGAGGTAGTTTTGTAAAAAAGTAGTATAATAAATGAGTTCAGTAACATAATAAACATAATATTAGAATAAGACAGAAATTCATAAGACATATCAATTCAATGTACAGTATGACTTTTAATTAACCGACATCCTTCATGGGAGTGTTCAGTACGAGCAGTTAGGCAACTTTTGATAACTAATTTTGGAAAAAACAATAACTTCTTTTTTAAATATGTTTTGTGTTTTTTTTTTAATTTGTAAATTTGAACAACTTGACAATTGATAATAGTCTGACAAGCGTTTGAACGAGCTGCTTCGTCTACCGGTAAATAAAATATCGCTTATAAACAATATTAGCGATATTTTACATGCCGCTAGATGGCGCATCGTGCTCAGCGCTTTTTATACTTATTTTCAGAAAATTACAATTTATAAATTTAAAAAAAAAACTTTTTTTTATTTTCCCACAATTTTCTATCAAAACTTGCTTACTTGCTCGTACTGATTCACCCCCTTAAAGGATGCCGGTTAATTAAAATTCACCCTGTAGAAGAGAGGAATGGTATAACAGGACAAGCTAAGAGATTGTGTATAGGAGCGGGGGGGGGGGGGGGGATGTAGAAATCTTAAGTTTACAATTACATTAAGTTTACAATAAACATTGAGTAAATGTGTCTTAATAGATTTTTAAACCCGAACCGCCTGCGTTGCAAATGACTTGGACATGAAAGTTGAAGAAAGTTGCCTACAGTACAGAATTTTGTAAAAAAATACATAAAACCAAAACGGTATCCCGGCATAACAAAAATAGCTCTACGATAGATACCCATTATTTGAAAGCACGTATGCTTGATATGCTTTTACGAAGACAGTTGAATAGTATGAATCGTTGGTGCGTTAATACAAGGGAACTGCATCATAATTTTTAAAAATATAATTTAAAAATATATCGTATGAAACATCATTTAATGAACCAAACAAGCAACGGGGATGTGGCAGAAAATAACGTGTTAAAACAATCGACTAAAATCGTTGTTGAATGTATAGAATGCGCACGACGCTACTCCGATACAAAGCAAAGAATGGTGATTTACAGTCGCGGCGATATTTTGAGTTATGCGTGCAGTGAGGAAACACTTGAATTATTGCAAATCAGAACAACCACTTATTTATCGTTTTTAAGTAAGTAAGTAAGTAAGTAAGTAAAAAGTAATTTAAGTATTAATGCAGTCTAGAAAACTCTTGTATATTAAGGACGTTTTAATGTCACTTCAGTATATTCATCACACTGATTCCTAATCTGTTAAAATCTTTGCTTAATCTTTATCAATAAGCATTAAATAGGCTTTTAAAAAAGCTTCAAATACCTATAATTCATTAGGTTAGTTTAGTTTTTTTAAATCATTCTTGACACCTATGTGGTGGTAGATTATAACTTTTGTTTACCACCATAAACACCTATTTGGCGGTAGGTTACGTTATATTTTTTTTATATTGCAGAGTCAGCTAAACTGTTTATATTTCGTAATTTGACGCACCAATTAAATTATATTTGATACCACCTGGGCTAAACAATGGCTAAAACGCAAGAGCTGGTGGTGATGGTCTTATGATTTTGCGCCGGTTTTATCCATCACAGCTTCTTGCGGTCTGGAATTACAGACCCAAATGTCTATTGCCAATTACATCAAACAATGATGGAGAAGCCAACGTTGAAATAACCAATCCTGATCAATCGCTCTTCGTTAATGCTCTGTACGATAACGCAGGCAACACACTTCAAAGCAAACAGTCGCAATATGGTAGGATTTGCAACTGCAGACTCTTGTTACCCACCGCACACATCAAACCTCGCTCCAATCCCTTTTTTCGGAATTCGGATATTTTTTACAGAAAAAAAAATCGTTTTCATAGGGTAAAAAACGCTTTCAAAGTACTGATTGTTTCCAAGATATATTTTTTTTATTTTACTAGTATTATTTAGGAAATACAGCTATTTCGATACATTAGATAAAAATTACAAAATTTCAAGAACAAAGTACATGTTTCCACTTAATAAATATATAATAATTGAATATTTATAATAAAAACATAATAGTAATGTAGTAATATAAATTGATGATTTCTAAATGTAATTTTATTTTAATTTTTGTGAATTTATTTTGTATATTATTAATACTTATTAATACATATATAAATATATATTAATTTTTATCATGTTTTGAAATAAAATTATATTGATAATTTTCATGACATTTTCTTACGAATTTTTATTAGGTAATTAAGATATTTCTGTTACATTAAGTATGATTTTGTTTATTTATATAAATACTAGCTGCGCCCAGCGGTTTCACCCGCGTGGTGATGGAAAATTGTGATAATGATGATAGAAAACCATATATCTTTATAAATTATAGCCTATGTGTTATTCTGATGTGTAAGCTATATTATTGTAAAGTTTTATCAAAATCCATTCGGTAGTTTTTGCGTGAAAGATTAACAAACATCCTTACATACATACAAACTTTCGCGTTTATAATATTATTATAGATTTCTTAGGTAATTAAAATAGATTGTCTACCTTGGAACAGGCGGCAACCTAGTTAGGTTAAGACTTTTGTATATCGAATGTACTCATAATTTGAACTCAATAAATAATTTGAAATTTGAAATATATTTTTGAAAATTATACACAGAGGTGGAGGTGAGAAAGGTGGAGAGGATAACCGTAGAAAAATATAATAACAAATAGTAGATAAATTAATTGTACATACATTTTCCGCAATATATCCCTACATACATGTCATTGTATTTAAATATATGCATTAATACATATTATTATCAATAAATTTGAATTACAACGACATGTTAACACCGTCAATAATCATTACTTTTTTGAGAGCGACAGATGACGTGTTGATTACTTCAGTATCGCAGGGCAAATATATTTCGTATTACAAATTTTACGTGCGGAAGATGGAAAACCTGGGTTCGGAAGTCAGTTGTGATGGTACACGGAAAGACTATAATTCTACAGCGAAAGCATTAACATACTACCATGAAAATGGCAACACTACAAAGATAACAATTGGCAATATTTCGAATAATTAAACATATATTTTCCATACATATTTTTGGGTTTTAAATTTTCTTATGTAAGACCGAAACGTCATAGGTAAGGTCCTTGTATTTAATTGGTACCTATTGATGTAACTAACATTTTGATAAAATATATTTTTCTCTAAATATATTTTTTTCGATTTCAGTCAAAAAAGTGACTTTAGACGATACGAATCATGTACGATTTTAAAGGAAAGAAAGCCCTGATTACAGCTGGGGCCGGCGGAATTGGAAGAGCAATGGCCGAAGCCTTAATCAAACATGGAGTTGAGGTATGAAGTTGTTATTTTTATTTGGTATTCCAAATAATAATAAAACCCTCTTACTCGTACGTAGTGATGAAGACAAGTCCTATGACGTTTAAACGATATGGGTTGGATGTCTCTGACTTGCGGACAGAGAAGGACGTTTAGATGGCCATTTTATTAATAGTAACGCTCGCCCTTTACCTAACCATCTCTAAAACTTAGCAAACATCCTTCCTGAAACATAAATTAACTCAGTTAGATCCTAATTTAGGAAAATAACAATGCAAAATGAATTACTTGATTAATTATAGGCTTATGAAATTAGATAACAGGATAAACAAAGTAAAAAAAATTTTTTTTTGGGGTTTTTTTTATTATTTTAAAAAGTTTTTTATTTTTTAAAAGGTTTGCACGGAAGCTGCAATAAATCTGCTAAAAAATAAATCAAAATATTGATAGGCCATTTTTTTATTATTAGTCTCCTTCTTCCCTATGGAAATGGCCTTTATTAATATTTTCTTCATAATCATCCCTCTAACGAATTCTTTAAAATATATACAAAAAACCATAAAATGTAAAAGAAAATATACATATATTTTCATATTTACATTAGTTTTATTATAAATACTTCTTATAAATTAAGATAAAACTTTACTGTCTACAGGACGATCTAAATCCATAGGATATAGCAAAGAATCAAAATCCCAATCTATAGATTATAAACAAAAAAATGCAATAGCGAATCGAACTAAAAATGTCCTTTTACTCGACATAATATTAGTTGTTTTCGACAATATTTCATATGTTGTAGAAACGTAATCATTCAAATTAACCTCGTTGACCTTAACAACGCTTTCGTTTATCATAATAAAAATAAACTATTATCGTTCACTTGTTCATTTTTTACATACATATTTATTCCATGACACTCGACGATAATATGTGTTTAATTTTATTTTGTTTGTTCACAGAAGGTGGCTATCCTTGACATAGACGAAAAAGTCGGACAAAATGTCGTTTCACGATTGGATAAAGCTTATGGAAAAGGAAACGTCGCCTACTACAAATGTGACATTGCCGATAAAATAGACACAGAAAAAAACTTTCAGAAGGTTATTGACGATTTTGGCGGACTGGATATTATTCTGAATAACTCCGGAATCGTAGAGTATAAAGATGTTGAGTACAGCGTAAATGTCACCTTGGTAAGTAGCAGATCTAGGGTGAAAAATATAATTAAATTTTTAAACCTTACCCTATTTATTTAACATACTAAAACAGTATTATACAAAATACATTAATTGAAATGAAATGAAGTTAAAAATATTTATTTGCAGCTGTTGTTATAAAAAACATACACAAAAAAACAAGAACACACAGATTAAAAATTAAAACTGTAAATAGACAAAGACTATGAAACAAAGCTACAAACGCTGCAAATTAGGGTTATCCTCAGGATATCTCTTATCCTGGTTTTCAGGACACACCTATTAATTTATTGGTACATATATGATTTTAAAATAAAATTACCAAATCAAATAAATCTTAAAATAAAAAATCCAAATAATCATAATCAAATAAATACACAAATCGAAATAATCAAAATCAAAATATTTAACATCAAACGATATTAAGAGAAAATAACCTAATTAAATAAATTTTAAAATCTACATATCACAATATCAAAATCAAAATATTTAACATCAAATATTTAACAGACGACAAGTACAGAGAGAAGTACTTGACGTACGCCAACTATACATACGCGCTGTTCTGGTGCGCTATCGGAGGGACCTCATGAGGAACACGGATAAAGACAAACCAGAGCACAAACACAATACTAGACACAAAGACAAACAGATTCAACCAAAAATGAGGACTGTATACGGACAACGACACTTCGCATATCTCGGACCTAAACTCTATAATATATTTAACTCGTACACAGGACAGATCTTAACCCTCCCTATGTGAGCTAACCATTTTTGGTTAGACGCTTTCCGCGCTGTGCTAACTGTAATATTTATTCATTATTATCTTAATTGTTTTACGAGATAATGTTGTAACGTTATAATATTTAAAATTTCAATGCGATCATTTTGCAGTTATTCTTTTTACGATCCGTATAGTAGTTTAAAAGTTATGCGCTAAACTATCCCGGGCAGAAATTTTTACCCCGCCATAGCGCCATAGGAGGGGCATAACCGACAACCAGTTCAAGAGACGGGTGTCTCATTGGCTCTCAAATTATACTAGAGATGAATGCGAAAGTATGATATATTAAAATATTTTATTTCTAACCACAAATTATAGGATATATAGATGTAAATTATGGATATGTATACAGATATACAGATTATAATATGTTATATTTTATTATGTTATACTATATTATATATAAATATGTTACATTATTTTATATGTTATAACATATGATATTATATTATATTGTAATATGTTATATTATATTATTTATATTATATTATGCTAAATTATATTAAATTTTATTAATTTTTTTTTTAAGACGGAAGAAGGACAGCAGGCAAGGCGTACAGGCTCAGCAAATAATACCACAGAACTATGTATCCATCACCCCAACACAGGCGTATACCTAGTGGGGTGATGTAATCCTGACAAGTTAATGCCCTTTCGCGATTTTCTTCATATGTATTCTTTTAAAATGTGTTAAAAAAATGAACGCAATTTTTTATGTAACTATAAAAAATAGGATAAATAAATTTTTAAAAAATCATGTTACAAATTTATAAATAAACGAAGACAATAGTAATAATCAAATTAACAAATAATTATTTTAAAATAAAATCAAATTATGATATCTAAATATCTTCCTTTAATAATAAACTTTTAAAGTGGTCCTTAAATACAGGAATTGATTTCAAACGCAAAGCCATTCCCAACCGATTCCATACAACCGCAGAATAATAGGAAAAGCTGCACTGGAAATGTTTAGTTTTGTGCTTGGGTATTATAGCAAGTTGTTCACTTGCCCGTGTTAAATGGACATGCCGGTTACGGGATTATTGCCTATATTGCCACATAACGGTTGCGATTGCGTTTCTTCGTGAACTAATATCGCAAAATAGCTCATGCGAACGAGACAGACTAGTGCGTTAGAGCGGCATGTTTAATTAATTAATTTATTTATTTTATTTTATAGCAAACTTACAGATAGTAAATAATGATAATAGTATCTTAAAAACATATTCAAACGAAACAAATTTACTATCCTATAAATAGTTTGCAATGCTTGCGTTACACATTAACATAGAAATTACATCAACACGTTTATAGTAGGAGAAAAATATAATAAAGCTAATAATAATATAAGGGTAAGAAAAGAAATAATTAAATAAGTTGTTAATAAGGTTATTTGGATAGAGCAAAATAGAAGTATGAGTAATAGGATAATAATATTTATTATATATAATATGATATAATACAATAGAATGTTATAATATAATAATCATATAATACAGTGCATTAGGATGGCAGTAAGTGAAACCTTAAAAAGTAGGAGATAGGCTAGGTATGATTGATTGAATCTTTTATTATATTTATGGAATGAATCATAAAATACATCCAATCCTTTACACGATTTATCAAAAACGTGAACGATCGTATCTTTTTCCGCACAAAACTACCTGCCGAAAATAAAACCATCTGAATTAGTTTGAAAATATTTCATCCGGCCTTATAATATTGTATCTTTCTCGCGCAATAACCACCTGCCGAAAATCAACCCGTCTGAATTAGTTTGAAAACAGGTCGTCCTGCCTTAGATAATGCTGCGTTATGTTCGATTGGTAGTTTTATCCAAGAAAAATTACATTTATTTCATATTTCGCTCTAACGTTTAGCCTGACTCGCTCTTATGCACTAATTCCTCTTTTAGTTCACGAAAAAACGCTATCGAGCCCAATTTCTTATTTAGAGCATACTATTCTTTGTATACTCTGAATGCTAAATATATTGTTACCTAAACCATTTAACGAACTCTTAATTAAAAAGTAATAATATTACAACTAATATTATGAAAAGTATTGAGATTAATTAACATTATAAGAAAAACATTATTCTAAGTACTTAATTATATAGTGACTGAAAATACCTAAAAATAATAATATAGATTCAGTAGGGCATTAAATTACAGCAAATATAAAAAATAAAAAATCCTATAAAATTGAAATCGAAGATTATTGCAGTTGTTTGATATTATAAATAGTATAAAACGAATTTACCGCGTGAAGTAGCACCTGAGGTTTCAGCGACGTTGCAGCAAGCGTTGTCATTACAAAATATCATAAAATTGGGTTTCTTAATTTATACTCATGTGGATTTAATTGTGAAAGTTCCCATGTTTAAAAGGAAACAATATTATTAAAACTATTGGTTACAGTATCGTATAACCGACATGTACGTGAGATAAGATTGTGGTTTGATGATTTGACTGTAATATAAATAGGCAAAATCTTTAATATTCAAAAGACAACTTCTATACCGTGGAAATCTAAATTGCGTACAAAATGTTAAGGGGTGATTCTATCCATTGAATACATCATGAAAATATATATTTTTTTAAAATTCGATAAAATAAATTCCTAACATTATCCAAAACTATTCGTGTGCCATAATTTATTATTTTATTTGTTTCTTTTTACTTTTTTATCGAATAAAAAAAATATTGTGTGATCTAATTAACGGGTAGAATCACCCCTCAAAATTTTGTGCGCATTTTAAATTCCACGGTGTATATTATTTGTGTTTGATTATTTCACTATTCATTACAATTACTATTTATTATTTACCTCTTTCTTGTTATTGAAATTAATGTTATTGTGTTTTATGATAGGTATTTTACAAATATAATTTGCAGACTGACAGACTGACAGACGCATTGATATATCAATGACCTATAAAATCGAAGACTATCGCGGTTGTTTGACATTATAAATAGGATAGAAAACGAATTTACCGCGTGAAATTTGTAGGACCCGACGTTTCGGTGACGTTGCAGCCGCCGTTGTCTAGGGTAGACTGAAGAGCTGTCAGTCCGTTGTTTTGCGGGTAGGCCGCAAACCGCTGCCGCCACTGCGTAGGTTATAACGGTGGTGGTTAAAATGTTCCCGCCGCCGAACACCGAACGCAAAGACGTAAAACAGGATACAGAGAGTGTTGTGTGCAAGAAGGATTTTAAAAATTCCCGCGCTCCGAGCCCGGCCCCCCACCACCGTTATAACCTACGCAGTGGCGGCAGCGGTTTGCGGCCTACCCGCAAAACAACGGACTGACATCTCTTCAGTCTACCCTAGACAACGGCGGCTGCAACGTCACCGAAACGTCGGGTCCTACAAATTTCACGCGGTAAATTCGTTTTCTATCCTATTTATAATATCAATGACCTAGTTTTTAAGGTAATGATTATTTTCTGCATACAATGTTTATTGCCTTAAGTTAAGTCCTAATATCATTAGATACATTTTTTTATTTTTTTCTCTTTTAACATATGTAGTTGAAAGCATGCACAAGCCACTATTTTATTGGTACGCTTGCCTTAGTACAAGCCTAGGCCTAGTTAGGCAGCGTTGATCTAAAGAAGGACTGGGCTGCGGTACTCTCTTTTTTGCTACTATTTACAACGGAGCCTCTAATGATAATATGTAATGTGCTGTAGTTTTAAAAAATGCGCATTTCTTAAAATAAATAAATAAACTATCTAAAGGCAATTTCAATGACGACAGACACAGCCTCAAAAAACTGGAGAATAAAAGAAAATTTTAGGACCAATCCAGATGATGATAATAATGACAGAGTTAATGATAAGAATGACAGCGTTAATGATAACAATGAGAGATATGATTATGAGACTTGTGTCAAAAAAATGATTTTTTGGCGTTCTAGTTTAATTTATTTAAAGAACTGAGATATTCCATCAATTTGGTACTATATTTAGGGCTCTTATTTTTATAACCATTCCAGCTAATAGCTACATGTACAGAGAAAATACGTATTTAAAAATTCAGAAGTGTAACGCGATAACGAATAAGTAAACTTAAGTAGGTATTTAAAATTATCTTAATAATACAACTAACAATTAGAGGTACAACAAATAATACTTAATATTATTCCAAAAAATATATGTTAAGAAATAAAAATGGTTTAAAAATAGTCAATAATCAAGAGAATTAGTAATACATTGTAAATAAATATTAATAAAAAAACAGTTCTAAATGCAACAAAAGTGAAAATGTCTTAAAAATAAGATAAGATATCAAAATCAAAATATATTATGTCAGTTAAAAACAAAATGTTATTAAAAAACTAAAAATAGGAGCAAAAAGGCAATAAAGAGTTTAGTGTCCCTTAAATGAGGCCACCAGAATGTGGATATAGGCAACCTGGGACACTGTGGTATAATAACATAGCTTATAAAATACAAGGACAAACTTTTTATTTAGTTCTTATTATTTCCATGGCTTCTCGGATCGTGCCATTAAAATAAGAACCACAAATTTTAATAGAGACGACGGTTACAATCTCTCTTCTACGTGGAACCCCTTTTCTTAAAATGTTCCCACCGCCGAAAGCCGAACGCAACGACGTAAAGCCACACCGAAAGCCGGATACAGTGGGTGTTGTATGCACGACGGACTTTCGAAATTCGCGCGCGCCGAGCCCACCCCCCCCACCGTTATAATTTACGCAGTGGCGGCAGCGGTATGCGACCTACCCGCGGAATAACGGATTTAACCCCTCAAATGAATGGCGATTAGCTCGGGTTGCCTACGGCAAAATGTATATAAATTTATATTTACATTTACATTTACATTTACATTTACATAGAGCGGGGTTTACTATAGAGCTATAGCATTACTATAGAGCGGATTAGGTACTATAAAGCGGCGCACATTTACATTTATATTTATATTTATATAAATTTATATACATTTTGTATACATTTTGCCAAGGCATCCCTTAAGGGACGCCTCACATTTGAAGGGTTAAAGCTTTTTCAGTCTACCCTAAACAACAGCGGCTACAACGTCGCCGAAACGTCGGGTGCTACAAACTTTCCGCGGTAAAATCGTTTTCATCTTATTTGTAATGTCAAACAACCGCGGTAGTCTTCGATTTCATATGGCTATAGAACTGTCCAAAAAGTTAGATACATAAAAATGTAAATTTACAGACGGCATTAATCCGTGTTATGGAACTCGCTTACAAACACATGGGGAAACATAATGGAAAATCAGGAGGACTGGTCATTAACACTGCTTCTATTATTGGACTAGATCCAGCGCATGGCAATCCCATATACACAGCGTGCAAACACGGAGTTATCGGATTGACCAAGTCTTATGGAGTAAGTATGCAGCCTGTATAAGAACTATCCAACCTTATGTTGTATCTAGTAAACAATAAGCACGGAAAGAGTGGTTGGCGACAGGTCAACTTCCACCCCTCTATATCCATAGTCTTTACACTCCTTTAGACTATAATTTAGTAAATGTAATGCCCGTTTAGTAAAGGTTATTATTATAACATGGAATCTAAATATTTAAAATGGATGTTTTTATATCTGTCCTAGCTTAATAGACTTCGACATCGTTTGTCCGTTCTCCATGAAGTAGGCACATATATGTATTTTTTTATAGTGAAGGTTTTTATGCTATACGATTTGTTGTAACTCGCCACTAGATGGCACTACAGCACATCAACTTCTATACCGTTCAACCGATCGCCATGAAAATTGGTACACATAGCTATTTAAGCACGGATAATATTTTAGCGCTCTTTACTGTGTTATCACTCGCCACAAGATGGCTATCAACTTCTGTAACATTCATCCGCAAGCTATGAAAATTGGTATACATAAGTTTTGATCACGGATATAACACTGACAACGTAATACTTCTAGTTTAATACAAACGTTGTATTTTTTCATTAGATTTCATAATAACAATACTTGTTTACAATATACAATAGACACATTTTTGGCCCTTTTTTGTATTTAGAGTCGTAGGAACAAAGTGACGTATTAGATACGTTTTGTGGGTTTCGGGAACGTGCGGGATACGGCTTGTTGCGTTCGGGCAATAATATAGCGGACGTATCACGCACGTTCGTTTAAGTAGGGTAGTGAACAATGTATGCGGATGGCTGAGCTATGAACGGATATGACTTCCGGAACCTTTCATCATATTATTCAATTTCTCAATTACAGAACCAGAACAATTTTGTCAAGAGCAACATAAGAACAATGGCAATTTGTCCAGGCGTCACAATGACAGCCCTAGTTCACAAAGTATTCGAGGCTACCGACACTACAGGCCTTGAGAAGGAGTTTGCTGAAGAATTAAAAGCGCTCCCTCATCAGGAGTAAGTAATGATATTATAATATTTTGCATGCCCATTTTAATTACTTACGACGGTTGAAATTGAAGCAGTTTACTAAAATATTACAAATTACAATTAAGAAACATTATTTAAAATCTATATATATAAAACAAAATCGGGTTTGTTCGAACACTTATAACTCGAGAACGGCTGGACCGATTTCATGGTTTTTGATTTGCAGTATTTGTCTCTGTCCCGAATAGCAGAATAACTATTAAAAACGAAAATTGGAAAATTGACGAAAAATTAAAATAGAAGAAAAAACATTTTCCCATACAAAATGTAAATTCGTGTTTTTCTCATGGTCAGCTGTACGTGGCATGTTCACATGTCGGAAAATCATTCGCTTTTTTTGTTCTTACGCCTGATAAAAATAAAAAAATGTCGTATATCACAAGGTGCTTCAATGAAGAGAATTAAACCGAGTGCATCCCATGCTGCACAAGATGTAAATAGTCTAATTTTAACATGCCTTGCTGACACGCGATTGATATACTTATTTTTTGTACTTTTATATTTCTTTTTGTGTTTTTATTTTAATAAAGTAGTGATCATAATATTTATTTTGTATTCATTGTATTTGTTTCATAAAATCATAAATTAAATTCAGCTAATCTCTAACACGACATTCATTGACTGTTAGGCGGTACGAAGTTCGCCGGGTCAGATAGTATCATTTAATTAAAACACAGCAATAAATTAAACTCAATTATTAAATGATGCCATCTGTCGGATGTCGCCCAACTAAGCAAGGCTTTTGCTTGGTCGGACATTATATAGACATAGGGTCGTTGAATACGGACAAATACATGAATATACGTTAAAAAACAACATTTAAAAAATATCTGACAAAATCAAAATGGCTACGTGCCATTTTTATCTAATACACTGCCAAATATGAAAAAAATAAGAGCACAGAAGCGAAAAATTCAAAATCACAAATAAAATGCCTTAATAATTACTTAAAATAAGAGTAGGTGAAAATATTCCTACAATACAATATAATCAACTACTCCAGTATATAGGCATTCCTACACTTGTTTCACAAAATTAAATGCTAATAATATAATTATTAAAAATATAACTATCATGATAGTTGTCATGGTTATAATATTATATGATGATGGCAAAACCTTAACCTTTAGCTTATTTGTTTCTGTCACCCAACTGGGACTAGCCCGTTCTAGGGTGGACAGGACTACTTATTATTACTGATTTGTTTGTATTTGTTATTCTGACTTTTTCTGATTTTAATTTCTTGATTATTTTTATCGATTATTTTAATTTGTTGTTTTAGTAAATAAATCTTAAAAATGATTTTGATGCCCTAAAAGCAATAATGAAGTAACTGTATGTACGTGATAAATTTTAATATTGTAAAAACGTACTAATAGACTGTAATTTAAATGTACCTAATATTAAGTTTCTACAATCTGTTAAGATTTTTTTTGGAAATAAATTGAAAATTGAAAAAATTGAAATTGAAATATATTTAATATTACCTACTTACAAATAATCAAAATATACTAACGTCGTTTAATAGACAGGGAGAATAATATATTAAATAGAAATGCAAATTTTATGTAGAATAATCGAAGTAAAATTATTTTATTTTCATTCCAGCAGTATGTCCCCGTATTATTATTTTTTTTTTTTTTAATTTCAAACCAATTGATAGGAGTTCCTACACTTGGTTATGTCAAAACTAATAAAAATAACAAGTATAATATTTAAATAAATACCTATTAAGGTATAAGATATGAACGTTGAACATCCAAGCGCAGATTTTCTAGGTTATATAGTGGAAATAACATTTTCCAATATTTTCAATCAAAATTCTTACATAATTTCGTAAAATTTTCATGTGTCAATAGTACTAAATAATCAAACCAAACAAAAATTAGATAATTTCACAAATTATCATACGGGAAGATATTTTAAAGAAAAAACACAAATACAAACAAATCAGTAATAATAAGTAGTCCTGTCCACCCTAGAACGGGCCAGTCCCAGTTGGGTGACAGAAACAAATAAGCAAAAGGTTAAGGTTTTGCCATTCGGTTCCTGTTATTTTTATAAGCTAATCAATGTTTCATAGTAATTAATTCTTAAATAAAAAAAAAATAATAATAATAAAATTATAGCCAATAGTTAGAAGAAGAAAAAAAAACGCAATTGTAAAATAGTCAATAACAGAAAGAATAAGGAATAGTAATAGTCAAGTAGGTAAATAGAGCTGCGATAAATTGATATTGTCGAAATCCTGAATGCTATAAATGGGGTTTTTAGTCAGAATACCCTGTACCTTTTTCTTAAAGTGAACCTCCCCAAGGCCCCTGATGTGTAATGGAAGTTTGTTGTAGAATAAGTAAGATTGGCAGAGAAAGCTATTCCGAACCTTACTCAGTCGCACCTTAAAATGACGCAAGTCCTCTTTATTTCGCGTATCATGCGAATGAATATTTGAGTTAGTTGAGGTATTCTCGATATTTTTCCTCGTATACATGATGTTTTGGTATATATACGCGGCGTACAAAGTCATGATACCAAATTCGATGAAGTACTGCTTGCAAGATGTTAGCGAGGATGTTGCAATTGAATAGATGTAAAATAAATTATATGAGAATTAGAATGTCAGCTATCATAATACTATTATGTTTAAAAACTACAAATTGTACTAATCATCAACATGTAAAATAAACTAAGTATTTATAAACTCCCTTATACCATAAATTGAGTTTCTTACCAAATTATTTATTTTTGTATTGCAAATTCAAATTCTTTATTTTACAAAAAATCATAGTATCAGTTACAAATGAATTAAACCTAACCTAACTGGATCGCACGAGACGTCCGCACTAATTATAATTTTATATTATTAATTATATATTATTCATTTTAATTATACGCATGGCCGGTTGTGAGTTATGTGAGAAAGTGAGTTATGTGAGAAACTGTTAAGCTTGTCACAAGGAACCCTTATTTGTCCTTTAGAAAAGAGCATTACGGATTATTGCCAGAGCTAAACATATAGAAACATGTAGACCTATTTTTAAAAGATTGAAAATCATGACTCTCACATCACTTTACTTATATAGGCTATTATTAGATTTTTACACCGAAAAGGAAAGTTACGTAAAATTTAAAGATACACATAATAAAAACACCAGATACAAGAATAATTTCATTCTACCATGCGTGGTTTTAAACGCTGCTAGGCAAAGTACCCAATTCTCAGGGCCTTATTATTTTAATCGCCTACCAGTTGGTATAAAAGACAATAGCAATCCCAGAACGTTCCAAAAACTTTTAAAGGATTTTTTTACAACCAATACGTTTTACTCTATTGAGGAATTTATAAATTTTACAAAATGACTTTTTTTACAGCCCCTTTATTTTAATGTAATGCGTATACTGATTATTTCATTTGTTGATTGTTTTAACTTGAATTAATAATTTTATTGATTGTTTTAGTTATATGGTATCTTATATTTAAATGTAATTACAATGTATTTAGATTCTTCTTGGACAAAATATTATAAAAATTAGTTTGATTGATTATGTGATTATTGATGATTATTGCTTGTGTTTGATCATTTCTGATATTGAATATTTTAATTGTTGATAGTTTTAGTTTTACTGATTGCGCCTTATATAGCTTCTTCTTTATGAAGTTTCTTCTGAAATAAAATGTTATATGCTCTCTGGGCAGTTTGTTAATTAAACATTGTATGTTTTTTAATAATTCCCACAATAAAGAATAAAGAACAAAGAACATAAAGTGTTAACATCCCATTAATCAATGTTAGAACTATGCGTACCATCGTAATAAAATCTTAGTGGCCAAAACGTAGTACAGCATAATCATGGCCGTGCCCAGGGGGGGGGGTCCGAGGGGTCCGGACCCCCCCCCCCCCGAAATGAAATGGATTTTAACTAGATAAAATCGACTTTTAGGTGCAAAGAATACATTAGGGGTATTCCGCGCTATGTTATCGGGTTATCGGGTTAAAATCGAGGAAGAAATAACAGCAGTACGATATTTCAGTGACAATAGAAATCTATACGATAACAGACCCTTGATGTCGAACTCGACCGACACATCCCGCGCAGTCAAGTGTCAACTAGTAGAGTTGCACACTCGCATTCATCTCAGCGTCGTGTTTCGTCATATCATCAAAAGCTCTGTTAGTGGACAGCGCTCAGAATGTTTCCGAGCAATTCTATAGCGTTCACTGGTATGTTTTTAAAAGCTAGTTTCATATCCATCCGTTCCACTCATATCGAACAGAGCGTAGAGCTGTCAAAAGAATCAAATGTTTTTCTCCATCGCTTGAGTCAATTATTGGACGATTGGCATGGCCAGCGGCCTGCTATTAGACAGGGTAACGAACGTTTGACGTACGTGATACGTCTAATGTTTGAACAGTTACCTAAAATAATTTAAAAAACGGATAATGACGACGATATTGTTCCTGTTGCCGCGGCAGTAGTCAGTCAGTCATGTTGGTTTGTTGCAAATTACTCCAAAATAAAGTTAAAAGCCTAATAGGAAGTGGTGGATGGTGTGTATAAATAAAAATAGGACTATAATAAAAAAAAATCTTTAGGTTTTTAGGTTTAAAAACGAAAATGTTAGTTAGTAGTTAGTACCTACAGTATTTTCAGTGGCGGGCTTCTCCCGTCTTAATGTAAGGGTAATAAAATTGAATTTGAATTAGCCGGTCTTTTTTTTTTTGGACCCCCTCCGAAAAAAAAATCTGGGCACGGCCTTGACAGCATTGATCAATACTAGTATCCAAAACGTAGTACAGCATTGATCAATACTAGAATACATAGTATCATTGACCAATGCTAGTATCTATGACATTTTGGACTGCAGTGCGATTCATTGATACATTCCTTGCAGCACTGGCGTGTAGTTAAATTTTTTTTAAAATATCTTGTAAGGTCACGCTACTTCATCTTCTTCCCCCATCTTCAAAAACTGATTAAAAAGACATCACAACCCAAATACATGATTGAATCTTGTGCAAGCTATTTCCAACGTTTAAATGTTCATTTAGAGAAATGGAAAGCGGATTTACCCATCAATATTATTAGAGTATTTAAAATGAAGTCGAAATTTATTATGTCTGTTTCTCTGTCTTCTTCTTCTAAACCACTCAACGGATTTTGATGCAGTTATCACATCTTGGGTTGTCGACTACAACGGGCGAGCCCGTCACCACAGGGAGTTTTAACGATTAGTCGTTCTATCTCCCTGGAGTGAGCGTAGAAGACTTTGGACAAAAGACAATCCGCCGTCTAGCTTCGCCACAACCCGTAAGAGACCAACGCCTTACCGCGAGATAGCCAGGAATGCTACCTGGTGGGCGACACTTGCGCCCTTACTACCAATTGTGACCAGATTTCTCCGGTCTCTCGATTGGTTCCGAGTTCGAGGTCGCTTGCGCGGTCCTCTCCCTTACGAAGCGGTGAAACGGTGAATACCGAATCTATCGCGGACCATGGCGTCCTTTGCCCGCCTCTAACCCGGGATCGGATGGCCAATGGTCATTTCAAGAGCAGTCGCCGTAAGGTACGCAACCACCCCCGCTCTATAGGAGACAATACAGCTTCCAGACTCCCCCGACTGTTAGTCGGAGTGCACAATGGATTGGCTTGCGCCGCACGGTGCGCAGACCGTCCAGGAGCGCCAGAGGTTTGATTCCCAGGGGAAACTGACCAGGGCCAGAGTCCTACCCAGGTTCGCACCCCGTGCGTGGAGGCCGTCGGATGGGTGTTGACCCGTGAGTGTGACCGACCCTGAACACATGGGTCTTCGTGGCCAACCCATCATGGGCCCGTTAGCTCCCAATGCAGTTATCACAATTAGAAAGAGCAAAAAAAGGTTTTATGTATATAAGTTGTAAATTATGAAGGCGTTTTCAAAAAAAAGAATTTAAATGCACGCCATCTGTCGAGCGCAATTGAAACGTTTTGATATTAAAATGAACTCCATCTGTATAACGACATTTTAAATATTGTTATGTAATAATTTACCAAATGTAATTATATTTAAAGAGCTTATATCAAGGTAAGAAAAAAGTACATAAAGAATAAAAATTAAGAAATGGAAATTAAAAGTTAAAATAAATAATAAAAAAAATGAAAATAAAACAAAAAATAGTAGATGGCGACAACGGACATTGAAGAAATGTAAATGTGAAGAGTGCGCCAAAGCATTTATACAGTTTGGATATTTATAAGTACCTACACGTACAATCGATCCACCGCAGACTAAGGTATGCGCATCGGCAGTGTCAAAAAGTCTTTTAAAGACTACTATTTTATGTGCTATACAGTTTACCTATAAGGCGTATAATATTTATTTTACTATGTCTGGATATATTTTCACTTCACAAGTTGAAGGAAATTAAATAAGAAAAGTATTAAGGTTTAGATATATTAACAAAATTAACAATTAGGACTAATATCTATAAATTATTATAGTAAATTTCCAATTAAAAATGTCAGTTTGTGATTAAATTAAAATGTCATCGTGGAATTATCAGGCCATCTACGGTTTGTCAGATTTAGAGCTAGAATGAAATATAAATGTTTAAAATTTAAAATGTTTGAGTATTACAAAATACGTTAAAATATTTATTTGTCTTTATCGTTTGAAAAGTCATTCATGCTGTAATAACATTTATTTTTGAGCCAGTGCTTTTATGTCTGTTTAAATCCTTGTTGTTTAATTGAATTGATGTTTTATTTAATAATGCTAAAATATTTAATAGCTAAAATATTATTATTTAAATAATAATATTTATTAGTAATATTTAATATTTAAATAGTTAATATTTAATATTTAATATTTAATATTTAAAAATATTTAATATTTTATTATTAATTATTTAAAATATTTAATATTTATTATTTAAATATTTATTATTAGGGATTTAATACTTAATATTTGAATATTTAAAATTAAAATATTTAATACTAAAATATTAAACATCTAAATATTTATTATTTATTTAATAGCGCTAAAATATTTAACACAACAACAACATGAGATAGCAGCAAGAACTTGATAAACATGATATAGAAGGAAGTTGCCTTTTTAGCTTCCATAGGGATATACAAAAGATGTATAATACGCTAAAAACGCAATGACTTTACTAAAGTCTTATACACAATTTTTTTTTACAGAACTTCCACAGTTGCCGATACTATAATACATATGATAAATGAAGGAACCCACGGATCTATTTGGGTGATTGAAGGCGACGAAATGTTCCAGGTTGAAATTCCGAATCGAATGACGATGAAGAAGAAATTGTAACTAAGTTATGAGTTTTCCTAGTAAAAATGATTTTGATAATTTGTTGTTTCTTTTAATCTGATGATATCTCTTCATACATATGTAAACCTAACAATTCTGAGAATTTAAATCCGCCATTCATACTTTCATATCATACCAACTCATAACATGGAATGAATATCGTCGAGATAAGATGCAGTGATTATTTGTATAAATAAGATGTGTTTTATATAATTATTGTAGCAATAGTGGAAAACAGTAATGCTGAAATATGTGAAGGTTATTACAAGTTGTATTTTTTAACATAGCGCGATTATACGATATATATATATATATATATATATATATATATATATATATATATATATATATATATATATATATATATATATATATATATATATATATATATATATATATATATATATATATATATATATATATATATATATATATATATATAAAGTGTATATATATATATATATATATATATATATATATATATATATATATATATATATATATATATATATATATATATATATATATATATATATATATATATATATATATATATATACACTTTAGGGTTTTTGGTTAGTAAAAGGGATAGAGTTGAGTACCTTAGCCGAACGTTTCAGAGCATTTTCTTCAGAACGTTTCAGAAGAATACTGGCATCCGCTGCTGTCACCAACGGCTACCCGCTTTTCTTCTGTGGTACTGGGAGAATGGTGATTTGGCGGGATGATAATGTGAATTTAAATTAAAATGGTTTAATTTTGAATTAAAAAAAATACATATTTTTTAAAATTTTATTAAAAAATATATAAAAAATAGTTGTCGTGCATGTGTGTTAAAAGTGTTTGAACTACATATGTGTGGGGAGGTGAGTATGTGTGAGTATGTGTGTTGGATTGTGTGGGTGTGTGTATGCGATGAATATGCTAATTTCGTTTTGATATGTGTTAATAATGGAACACTCAGTGTTGGACATTTAGTCCGCACCCCTGGCAAGCTCCTAGTACCCATATATGTCCAAGTTCCCACGTTTTAAGTTTCATGTATATATATATATATATATATATATATATATATATATATATATATATATATATATATATATATATATATATATATATATATATATATATATATATATATATATATATATATATATATATATATATATATATATATATATATATATATATATATATATATATATATATATATATATATATATATATATATATATATATCTTAAAAAACCACTTATGGAGCATGTCTATAAGCATTTTTAAAAGCAGACCTATTTTTTAATTATTGAAGTTCGTTTTTTTCATAAACAATGATATATGAGTTCCTTAATGATAAATGTTTTATATTTATTATTTATTTATTTAAGAAAATTATTACTATAAAACATTGATTAGCTTACAAAAATAACAGGAACCGAATGGCAAAACCTTGACCTTTTGCTTATTTGTTTCTGTCACCCAACTGGGACTAGCCCGTTCTAGGGTGGACAGGACTCAAATATTACAATTAAGTTTGCTTGATTGTTTGGTTGCTTACAAATGTACAAGTTTTAGTAAAAAGCTAATGACACTAAAATTGCCCTAAAATGTGGTCTTCAGAATAAAATAAAATAATAATAATAATAAAAAAAATAATAAAAGATAATATAATAAATAAAATGCAATTCCATTATTTAAGCGGCAATAAATATAATACAAAATTCGATTAAATAATATAAATAAAGTTATATGTGAGAAAAGAAAGAAACTGTCATTAATATTTAATATATGTTAAGTAATATAGGATTTAATATAAAAATACCTTGTCTAAAAAGTATAATTCATTGTCAAAGTCAAATAATTTTTGGTATTTAGTTGAATGTTAAAATATACTTAAAACATATACATGTTTAAAAATATGTTAATAATTTGTGCACCTAAGTTTTATTATACTATTATTTCTAACATTTGGTGTATGGTTAGTCTGTCATGATTCGATAACGATTTCTTTAATTTATTTTTGAATGACCTAAATGTCAAATTCATTTTTATTTCTATATTGATCAGATATATGCGTTAGTATTTCTAATTATATTTGAGGAGTCGCGAACAAGCGTTGAAATCAATTTCACAGAAGAGACAAAAAACTTAAATAGCATACTTCCATTTGTTTTTTTAGTTGATACCTTGGCTGATTTGTATAAGATTTAGCATTCGCAAGTAACTTTTCACTGCTAAAATGAAAAAAAAAAAGAAAGTTTCCTTTAGATCGTTTTAATTAATACCGGAATATTTAGATCGTTTTGATCGCAATTGTATTCATAAATTATACCGTTTCAATTGCTACTGGTATTTTAAAAACAGGAAATTTAAAATTAAAACATTAAGGCATTTTTTAAATTCCTTATATTACTACATTGTTAATTTTAATCTATTAAAGCCTTCAATAATTAAAACGTCAAAATTTCTCGTAAAAGTGAAGTTTCTTAAAACATTTCCTTGGACATTTTTTTTTATAATTTACAACAAAACAATTTGCACAGTAACTCACTTTACTGAAGCTATGCCCAAATATGAATGTTGCCATATTTAAATTAGGGATATCACAACAAAAATCAAAACACGTGCAAAAAAAATATTTAGACCGTTCTGAAAAAAAAAACATTTTTACGGGCTATGATTAAGTATGAGATTTAGATCATTTTGAAGTAGATAAATTCAAATTTTAAATATTCAACCATTTTTTAATAGCGATATATCGTTTTGAACCAAATTGGTGATTTTTGTATCATTTTACTAAGGTTTTTATATATCGTTTTGGTATCAACTAGTTTTACCAATCCATAGAACGGCAGTTAGAGCAAGCAGGTGCAGGGAGCTACTAGTCTCAGTGCAGTTTTGCCATTGTGATCCATGTGTTTGGGTCGGCCCAACTCACGGGTCAACACTCATTCGGTAGCATCCAAAAAGAAGTGCGAGCGAGGATAGGAATCTGTGCCCGAAGAGCCGCTTTCCCCTGGGAATCGTAGTTGATTCGCTCCTAAACTGTTTGCGCACCGTGCGGCGTCAGTCAATCGATTGCGCATTCCGACAGATAACCGGGGGAGTCTGGAAAAGGCTTTGCTTCCTATAGAGCGGGGATTATTTCTAACCTTATGACAGGTGCTCTTGAATAACTTAATCGGCTACCCGATCGCTTGTGAGATCCGGGCAATGGGCGTCGGGGCAATTCGAGTAATACCGAATACCAGCTAACATAAGGGAGAGAACCACGCAGGGGACTTCGAACCCGTAACCAGTCGGAAGGCCAAAGAAATCCAGCCGAAACTGGTAGTAAGAGCGCGAGGTCAGCCTGCTGGTTGCACATTGAGGTTGTCTCGCGTTAAGGCGTCGGCTTCTACGTAACTAGACAGTGGACTGTTTCGTCCCAAGTCTTCTACACTCACCTCCGAGGAGACATAACGATTAAATATCGTTAAAACTTCCTGTGGTGACGGGTTCGCCAGTTGTAGCCGTTAGATAACGTATTAGACCGTTTCCAGACCCCTTCGATTATTCGCTGAAACTCACATTAGCGCCCGAGGTCGTTCCTCCATGACAAATGGAAACGGGGTCCATTACAAGTTCGTCCCTCTTCGAGGAGGCTACCGAATGAGAACTAAACCGTGAGCTGAGCCGACGAAAGGTAATGAGCAGGTCACACAGCCCAAGCTGCATGGAGCCGTTAGCTGGCAAATAATAGAACATACGATATCATTGTTGAACATGGAAAAATGTTAATTTTCTTAATTGCATTAAAATAAAATATAATTGGGAGAAAGGCAGCAAGTTTTAATTAAAATTCTCTGTCCCGAACCAATCCTGGATGCAGCAGCCATGTCATAATGGAACTCAAACAGGCTATCATAATTAAATTCCATACAGAATTAGGTGTTTGTGCTGTTGACCGTTGAGGAGCCCCCTCGTTGGAAATCAATCCTGGGTGCAGCAGCCTTGTCATGGTGAAACTTAAAACGGGCTATCATAATTGAATGCGTATTCAAAAAAAAAACGTATCGGTGCAGATGATCGTTGAGGAGTCCCCTCGTCGGGAGCAAACCCTGGGTGCAGCAGCCATGTCAAGGTGAAATTTAGATCGGGCTATCATATTTGAATGAGTATACAAAATCGTACGTCTGTACTGTTGACCGTGGAAGAGAACCCTCTTCGGGAACCGATCCTGGGTGTAGAATCGGGAGTTAATGGGCCCTTGCTGGGTTGGCCACGAAGACCCATTCTGTTCAGGGTCGGTCACACTCACGGGTCAACACCTATCCGACGGCCTCCACGCACGAGGTGCGAACCTGGCTAGGACTCTGGCCTAGGTCAGTTTCCCCTGGGAATCAAACCACTGGCGCTCCTGGACGGTCTGCGCACCGTGCGGCGCAGGCCAATCGATTGTGCACTCTGACTAACAACTTGGGTTGTCGACTACAACGGGCGAGCCCGTCCCCATAGGGAGTTTTAACGATTAGTCGTTCTGTCTCCCTGGAGTGAGCGTAGAAGACTTAGGATAAAATCAATCCACCGTCTAGCTACGCCACAACCCGTTAGAAACCAACGCCTTACCGCGAGATAGCCAGTTATGTTACCTGGCGGGCCCGACACTCGCGCCCTAACTTCCAATTGTGACCAGATTTCTCCGGTCTCTCGATTGGTTCCGAGTTCGAGGTCGCTTGCGCAATCCTCTCCCTTACGAAGCGGTAAAACGGTGTATACCGAATCTATCGCGGACCATGGCGTCCTTTGCCCGCCTCTTACCCAGGATCGGATGGCCGATGGTCATTTCAAGAGCAGTCGCGAGGACTGGGAAAGGTAAGGAAAGGAAACCAAAGAGCCGGATCCGTTGAGCGACCTCGTAGAGGTGTTACCGGATATGCCGTCGCAACCTTGGGGGAAGGTGATCAATCGTGGACTGATAATTTGGTTGCTTTTTGGCCGGTTTATATAGGCCTTGAAATGATGGAATTCGAATTATTCTTAGTAAAAGTATTGTTTCATCGTGCTGATTCACCGCTGCACGAGTTTAAATAATAGCTGAATTGTGTCAGTGGAATTCACTCGAAATCGATGCATTTGTTGATCGTTAACTGGACTTAAGGTCCGTTACAATTCCATTACATAGTTAGTTACATACAGGTCGACCTAAAAGCGTGTTAAAAACTTCCGGCGAGCGACCGATATATAGGTGGTGAGCGACCAGTCGATCGCGATAGACCTATTGCCGACCCCTGGGCTAGACAGTTTCGCCCCTATTTGTATGGAAAGCTTAAAAAGCCAAGCAGTTAAAGATGATATCCGGAATCAGATATGGTCTCTGAATAGTCATCGCCAATAGCCCGTCTACCACTATTACCCCTCTCTTCTTGGTAATAAAAATATATCATTCCATTTTCCTTGTGTATCCGTCAGGGCTGGATTAGAGTTGGATAACTAGCTGCTACCTAAGGGCACACACATTATTGCGGGACCACCATAAAACACTGGAATAAACAAGCAAATATATTTAAATAAATACAAAACACGACTGCCGTTACAGAAACTGAACTATTGTATTTATAATTAATTTTATTGCGTTTTTTTTAGGAAACTTTTAAGGTTTACTACCTATTTATTCATATAGATACAATTATATTTCCGGAATGTACTCAATCAGACCTTTCATTTGACGCTAAACACAATATTTATGTTTATTTATTAACATTTGGACATTTGGAGATTTAAACTTAATAGTTGGATAGTTAATGTACCCTATGATACTTGGGATGACATAACGTTTCTAACAAAATTACACACTTCTAAATCGGTTCAAGTGTTTAGATGTTATAGTGGAATAAAGAAACGGAAAACATTCATACATGAACCCGGAACACATTAACTCCTTTTTTGTCGGGCAGCCGTGTAAAAATAATCCATTTTAGGGGTTATTTTGAAATGCAAAGCAAGCATTTTCTGATTTTCATTTCTGATTACATTTCAACGAGTCTGCAAGAAAAAACACCAATAACGTCATTATAAATGTTATAAAGGAAAAATAATAAGTATCATTTCATTAAATAATAAATAAAAACTGGCGTTATGACGATATAGGTCGATCAAGGACAGAGAACGAACTTCTGCTACCTATCTCTTAACTCTAAAAGTCTTATCTACGCCTGCGAGGAGTACACGCCGTCATAAATTCTCTATCTATTTTTTGACGATATAGGTCGATCAAGGACAGAGAACGAACTTCTGTTACCTATCTCTTAACTCTAAAAGCCGTATCTACGCCTGTGAGGAGTACACGCTGTCATAAATTCTCTATCTTTTTTTTTTGACGATATAGGTCGATCAAGGACAGAGAACGAACTTTTGCTACCTATCTCTTAACTTTAAAAGCCTTATCTACGCCTGCGAGGAGTACATGCTGTCATAAAATCTCTATCTATTTTTTTGAGGATATAGGTCGATCAAGGACAGAGAACGAACTTCTGCTACCTATCTCTTAACTCTAAAAGCCGTATCTACGCCTGTGAGGAGTACACGCTGTCATAAATTCTCTATCTATTTTTTTGACGATATAGGTCGATCAAGGACAGAGAACGAACTTCTGCTACCTATCTCTTAACTCTAAAAGCCTTATCTACGCCTGCGAGGAGTACATGATGTCAAAAATTATCTATCTAGTTTTTTGACGATATAGGTCGATAAAGGACAGAGAACGAACTCCTGCTACCTATCTCTTAACTTTAAAAGCCTTATCTACGCCTGCGAGGAGTACACGCTGTCATAAATCATCTATCATTTTTTTTTATGATATAGGTCGATCAAGGACAGAGAACGAACTTCTGCTACCTATCTCTTAACTCTAAAAGCCGTATCTACGCCTGCGAGGAGTACACGCTGACATAAATTCTCTATCTAATTTTTTTTGACGATATAGGTCGATCAAAGACAGAGAACGAACTTCTGCTACCTATCTCTTAAATCTAAAAGCCTTATCTACGCCTGTCAGGAGTACACGCTGTCATAAATTCTTTATCTGTTTTTTTTTGACGATATAGGTCGATCAAGGACAGAAAACGAACTTGTGCTACCTATCTCTTAACTCTAAAATCCTTATCTACGCCTGCGAGGAGTACACGCTGTCATAAATTCTTTATCTATTTTTTTTGACGATATAGGTCGATCAAGGATAGAGAACGAAGTTCTGCTACCTATCTCTTAACTCTAAAGGCCTTATCTACGCCTGCGAGGAGTACATGATGTCATAAATTATCTATCTATTTTTTGACGATATAGGTCGATCAAGGACAGAGAACGAACTTATGCTACCTATCTCTTAACTCTAAAAGTCTTATCTACGGCTGCGAGGAGTACACGCTGTCATAAAGTCTCTATCTATTTTTAATGGGTGAAGTTAGCGCCTCGCGCTTTTAAGCCAACTCAGTGGTCGACGGGAGATTGCCGATGAGGTCCGCAACGCTAAGGTAAGTCCCGAAATTTTTGACCTATTGAGGTACTGCACGCCTGCGACTTATGTTTTGGTTTTGTGCAACTTTTAACTATGTTTGTGTAATTTTTATCTAGTAAGTTTTTTGTACACATTACGTATATTTATTTCGTTAGTTTTTTGTACATCATATCTATAATTTTGGTATGGTTTCAGTTATCAATATGTCACGGTCTTGGCCTTGGATGGAGACAAGACTTAAAGCTTTGACTTTAAAGCTTCTAGTATAACGTAAATACTGTCCTTTTAAACACGCTTTTATTAGGTCGACCTGTATGTAACCATGTAATGGAATCTAAGGTAACTAATTTAACCATCTTCCAAGGATTGTAGCGTCATGAAAATTGGCAGCTATATGTAGTTCTGATGACAATACAATAATATGGTACTGTCGAACTGATCTGATGATGGAGTCGAAAGATATGAACTGGAACTTCTTGATGGAACATCGTATCATAGCTGTGTTTGGACTTGTTAGGAAAGTCTTGGAATTAACTTTGACCACGATTAGATTTCCAGGTCTGATGATGAAGCCGGAAGATAGGCACTGGCATTCCATGATGGAATATCGTATCATAGCCGTGTGTATGTGAATATCGTATCATAGCCCAAAAGCGTGTTTTTAGCGGTTTTTTTCAACGTGTTAGCGTAGATTATCTAAAATAATAGATATGACTAGTTTTAATGTTAGCCTTAACAATAAGTAATTAATGTAAAACAATATTAGATTAAAAAAATATATAAAAATGTATGTCAGTTTATTTATGAGAAATTGATTTTTATGTTTGAACGGAAGCATATTGTTTTATTTTGTTGTAATAAATACCTGTGATTCTATAATCACAGGTATTTATTATATTTTCGTTGATAACGCTGTGTTTTATTATTAGTTGACATTCTAAACTAAAATTTCCTTCGAAAAAATAGGTTATTAGTAGGTATATTTTAGCCTACAGGATGTCATTTTATATGTACGCCTCTAAGATGTATGTACCTCCTTTATGTACCTCCAACATAGATTAGGCTTCTAGGGTTAAAGAATAATACACCTTCCTAATTTTACTATATTAGTACGAAATGTTATATTATATCATACGAGTATCATCGCTCTATATTGTGAGACTTCGTACACGCCACGGAGAAAACTTTTTAGGTCATTGAAAATCTGAATTTCTTCGGTCAAAAAACATTTCTTTCCCAGGCCAAAGGAAAGTATTGTGACAACGATAAAAAAATCGGGATGAAGACGCAAAAATCCATTTTGAGCCCCCCTGGGACGATTAGGACTATTTCCAGACTGAAGTCTGTCTGTGAGTCTGTTGTGTGTATGCTTTGTGTATTCCTCCACGATAGCGCCTAAACGCTTCATCCGATTAAGCTGAAGTTTGACATGCAGGCATAATTGGATTATGGCAAGAGTTGAAGAGATTTTAGATGAAATCGGTCCACCAGAGGGCGCGCTAGTCATACATCAATCTCGAAAAATTGTAGTTAGAGACTTGAACTTCGGTACACAGATGCCTCAGATGCCCTGTTGGGCCGAAATTTCGTTGGAATATCTTAGAATCGGAGTTATTCCAAATCCGAATATCTCAGAATTTGAGTTATTCCAATTCCGAGATATCCCAACCAAGATATAATTTATATTTCATGATACAATTTGGAGTATCATAGAATATCATTTTGGTTTGAATATCTCGTATACAAGCGACGCAAATAATATTAAAACCGCCATATTTCAGAAAATACCACAAAATTTCTAGAAAAATACCATTTTAATACCACGGAAAATCGAACAAATATACTACGAATTGGCAAGCGGGGGGTGGTTTTGTTTGAGGTGGTAGAGGGGGGGGGGGGTTGTTTAGTTGCCGGGAAAATCTCGCGGTGGCACAACCGATTTTTCGTTGTGTAAATTAATAAGATTTACAAGAAAACTAAGTAATTTTAGCACTCGAAACATAGACAAAACGAACTGGAGTGACTTTTACACCAATAACAATAAAAACGCTAATTCGAGTCTGTAAAATTATTTTTCAAATATATAAATTTAAAATGAAAGTTTATTTTTTCCACTTACCTCTTGATTCGGCCCCGGCCAGGGTCATTACTTTATATTTCATATGTGTGGTAGCCACATGTGAAAACATCGGAATTCCTACCCGTGTCAAGTGCCGTTGTTATTGTTGTAATTTATCGTTATTTGGCGTCATTTTCTTGCCCGAATTCGTGGGGAGAGCGCTCATACATATGCACATATGCTCGAGCAAGGGAAAACAGGACTATTTTGGATCGCGGAGAACAGCCAGCCGCTCTGCGAATTTAAATATCCAGCTTTGGAGAAAATGAAACATGAATAGTAGCGAATAGTCAAATTTCGTAAACGAACCATCTTAGCTGGAATCGATCATAAAAAATACGATTTATGAAAGAATTGATTGGGTTGTGACAGCATTGCAATGATGATAGCGTATTTGAATAATCAAAATGCTCTTATAGAGTCGCAAATACAAAGAAATACAGGCCATTGCACCCGCAACTAGAAGTGTCAACTACAATGGGAGAACCCGTCTCCTCGGGAAGTTTTAACAAAATTTATCGTTCTGTCAGAAGAGTTGGGACGAAAAACAATCCATAGTCTAGCTGCGCCACCTGCCCGTCAGAGGCCAACGTCTTACGGCGAGGCACTGGGAAATATAACCGCAGCGGGCTGCGTCGCCCCATGACTACCAGTTTGGAAGGATATCTCCGTCTGGAATTAACCTTCGTCTGGTAGTAACCTCCTACCTCCTGAAGCGGTGATACGGTGATACTCTCCCTTATGAAGCGGTGATACGGTGTCAACCAAATCTATCTCCGACCACGCCATCCCTTGCCCGGCCTATTCACCCGAATCGGGTGGCCGAATGACCGTTTTAAGAGCAGTTGCCATAAGGTTAACAACCACCCCCGCTCTATAGTAAACATTACTGTTCCCAGAATCCCCCGGCTGTTAGTCGGAGTGCAGAATCGATTGGACGGTCTGCACGGTGCGCAAACCGTCTAGGAACTCCCGAAGGTTGACTCCTAGGTGAGACTGGCCCGCAGGCCAGCGTCCTACCCTGGCTCTCCCTTCTACGCGGAGGCCGCCGGATGGGTGTTGACCCGTGAGTATGACCGACCCTGAAAGAAATGGGTCTTCGTGGCCAACTCCAACAGCTTCCCATTGCACCCTATTGCTTTTTATTTCTGCCGTATGCTAGTAAACAAACAAACAAACGTTTGCTAACTGTCTTCTGCCCCCCAAAGTCACCGCAATCTGCAGTTAGCACATTCAGAGGAGGAGATTAATGACACCTCTTTTCTGTCTTAGAAAACAAACAAACCATCAAATCTCTAAAGGGTCATTGAAAGGAATGTTCATATACTTGCTCTCCTATATCGTGTACTCTCCCAATTAACACCATCCTATCTCCACGAGCTTTTTGAACCACTAAGTTCCCACGGTCTCGTACTTCGGTCAGCCTCTGACAGCTTAATAAAAAATCCGAGTCATAATAGTGATTTATATTCCTATTCTTTCTGTGTCCATGGTGCAAGACTCTCGAACGATCTCCCAGCAAATATATGAAACTCGCCTTCTTTGCCATCGTTTAAGACTCACCTTAAGGATTACTACCTTTCTAAGAAGTAACCAGTTCTTCCCTTTCTCTTCTGTTCCTCTCTTAATTTCCCATCTACGGGCATTATTAGTTTTAAATTCTTCCACTTGTCTGTATGTTATGTAATAATCTTTATTTTCACAATGCGAGCATGTACCACTGTGTTTAGGTTAGTTGTAAGACATTGCCATGTGGCAATAAGCTCGCCTTTTTGTATACTAATTAAATGCATATAAAGAGTTTATTATTATCATTTTAGAGCTATAGATATAATTAGGTAAAAAAAAAAAGTTGCTTACCCGGAGTCTTCCTTTTCTTCAAAATCCTAGGAGTTGATTATGTACTGAACGAATCGATCTGTCAACAAATTACAAAACAGAATATTACAAATCTTTTAAAACCATCCGAAGATATTGCCTTTCAGCGCCGAATGGTAGTAGTGCTAGGATATATATCCTACTACTATATAAACGCGAAAGTTTGTAAGAATGTATGTATGGATGTGTGTTACTCTTTCACGCGAAAACTACTGAATGGATTAGTATGAAGCTTTACAATAATATAGCTTACACATCAGAATAACACATAGACTATAATTTATAAAGATATATAGTTTTTTATCATCATTATCACAATTTTCCATCACCACTCGGGTGAAACCGCGGGGCCCAGCTAGTAGTACATATTAGACATTGGGCCGATTGCGTTTCCTTGTGAACTAAAACTGGAATTAGTTCAGCGAACGAGATGGAGCAATACGTTATGTTGCGTACAGGCGGACGAAAAGTAATATGCAATGTAACATGAAAGGAGCGTTTCATCAGTGTGGACGCAGCGCGCGCACAAACCGAACATGCACCTATTTACATTACATTACATTACATTACATTTTCGTCGTGTCCAATTGACGGCTAAAGACCGCTCTTGGACGTGTCAAAATAATTGGGTTATGTAGTAAGTTTCGTTACTACTCTTTACTGAACATACATAGGTAGTCAAGAATTAACTACTAGATTGCCAAACTATAAATACAAATAATCAAAATAGAAGCCTAATATTTGAAGTAGTTAGTAATTCGAAAAGATATGTAGTAAAATTATTTATCGTTATATTCAAATTGTCAGTAAAATGTTAAATAATCAAATTAAATCTACGTTATGCATTTTAAATTAAAAGTACAGATATAAGGCCATATAAAATAATCAGACAATAAGGCTCTACTTTTTTAATTGCATCTGTTTACGGCGTGTTTTCTTAATCGCATCTGTTTACGACGTGCGCGCGAACGTAGCGTCAGTCTGCTGAGAACACGCAAAGAGAATGATGTGACGACCAATTTAGTGGATTCCATTAAATTTCTCGTGTTTTGTATGCCTCCATTAGTTGTATGGCTTTTTCTTCACTCCACGTTTCGTTCGTCATGCATATAAAGCAAGCACCACGTACGCTAGATCGACTATAGCCTATTATATCGTCGGAAGTTCGCAAAGGGACTTTCAGATGAGAAGCGGTGGGGTTTCTCTTGTTAATCACGTTGTTCGACTAGTCTTTGTTTTCCATCCAACGATAATTGAACGCCAACGCCGACCTCGTACTCCGTCTAATATTTGCCTAGGTTACGACTAGAGGGAGAGAGAGACCCTTTGCCCCTCTCTCCAAACATCCTTAAAAGGAATTGCATTACTCCGTTCCCGATCGCTTCGATAACTTTCTGCTTCTGTTTAACTTCGTTCCGAGCGGCGCGGCGAGTAGATCTCTCAACTGCTCGGCGAGGCAGCCAGCTCTTGTTTTAGATCAAATATTATAGAATATGCAAAGTCTTTGATAGACTTTCTGGTTTCACTTTCCCGGCCCTAAGGGAAAGTATTGTGAACAAGCTAAAATAAACAGATAAAACAGGCAAAGGCAACGGAAATATCTAGTTTGAGCCCCTATGAGACGATTATGACCATTTCTAGATTGAAGTCTGTATGTCTGTCTGGGTGTGTGTATGTCTGTATGTCTGTAAGTGTGTCTCTGTGTATTTCTCCACGATAGCGCCCAAACGCTTAAACCGATTGAGTTAAAATTTGGTATGCAGGCATCATTCGGTCATGTATTTTAGTTAGAGAATTGAAATTCGGCACACAGATGCCTTGTTGGACCGAAATCATCTTGTGAATTTTCGGTTGGAATATCTCTTATACAAGCGACGCAGATTTGACTTTCCTGGCAAGGAAAGTATAGTGAACGCACTTATGTGTGTGTGTGTATTTCTCCACGATAGGACCTAGACGCTTCATCCGATTGAGCCAAAATTCGGCATGCAGGCATAATACGGTCAAGGCAAGAGTTGAAAAGATTGTAGTTAAAAATCGGTCTACCAGAGGGCGCGCTAGTCATACTTTAGTCTCGAAATATTGCAGTTAGAGAATTGAAATTCGGTACACAGATGCTTTGTTGGACCTAAATCACGTTGTAAAATTTTGGTTGGCACATCTCGAATACAAGCGACGCAAAAAAAAATATAATACAGCCGTATTTAAGAAAATATTACGTTTTTGGGAAAATACTATTTTAATACCACGGAAATACTACAAAATAGTAAAATATACTTTTTTTTGCCAACATATTAACTTGGCACAATCCCTTCTGGGTGGAAGGGGAGGGTCGAGGGAAAGGGGGGGGAGGGTCGCGTGATGGGGTTGGCGCGAGGGGGGTTGTATGATTGCCGGGGCAGTCTTGGTGTGACACAACCGATTTTTTAAAGATTTTAGGGTATCATTTAGGACAAAGATTCACAAAGTTATTTTTATCACGCCCTCCTGCTTTCAAAAGAAAATGTCCACGCCCCTATCCTATAATAAATGTATAATACCTATGTTGTAAGTGTAAAAGTGTAAAAAAAATGTATAAAAATCACTGAAATTGTATTTATCTCTGATATAAATACAAACAAGTGGAAAAAACATATCAATCAATGATACGGATGTGCTTGCATATTTTAACTAGATTTATGGTTCTTAGTAGAATTGAATAGGTAGCACAGAATAAATCACCCGCAATACCGTGATTGTTAGGGTCGGGTCACACGATGCGGTACGGTTGCGGCGCGGCGCCTGAGCGGTGCCGCTGCGGCGTCCTACATACAAATATACATGGTATGTTACATGGTATGTTCATTTAAGGTGTAAAAGCTTTTGTCGATAAGCCATTTCTTCAATGATGTAGTAACCCTCCCTTTTCCCTTTAACTCTTTAATATTTGCATAGATTTTTATTGCATTGTATAACATTCCTTTTTTAAATAGAGTTAAATTTGGCTTGGGTGCTTGGAGCTCATGTTTATTTCTCGTGTTATAGCCGTCTTCAATATTGTTTATTTTGAAATACGGATCATGGTCTCATACAAATTTTGCCGGTTTCTAAGATGTATATGGATATAACTCTACTATGATACGGTTACTCACCTCTACTATGATACGGTTACTCACCTCTTTTAATAACAGGTTTAATGACCTTGACATTTTTTCTCTGGACAGGAAGCCTTTTCTTCACGCAGTCGAAGAAAAGCTCAGGAACGATAATTAATTTAAATTTACTTATTACTTTATTATATACAATATATTTATGTGTGTATGTATGTCTATATGTATGTGTGTGTATATATATATATATATATATATATATATATATATATATATATATATATATATATATATATATATATATATATATATATATATATATATATATATTGATATTTTAAGTGTGTAAATTTTTTAAAATTATTTTCAATAATATATAAAATTAGATTCATGAAAAGTTACTTATCTGGGGTCCTGGTGGACCAGAAACATTTAAACGATAGTTAATGTCCTCTTTAAATACTTAGGGCAGCGGCACCTGTTTCCGCAATTGATAACCTATGATGTTATTAGTTATTGCAGCCGAATTACTGTATGCCCTTGGATGTAATACGTATAGGAGGATGGTTTCTGTAACAGAAATGGATGTTAGTAACTTATTTTAGAAGAAATTATATGATTGAGAATATTTCGACACTAGTCGTATTCATCTCTATGACATTTCTGATAGAACAATTTTTTCAAAATTTAAATTTAAAAAAAACTGAACATAGAGAAATGGGTTAATAATATTTTGCAATATCGTTATAAATGCACTATAACCGACCTTGAAAAACATTATTAATAATGATTTTTAAATGAAAAATATTAATAAGCTTTTAATGAATATGTCTGAACAAATATAATTACTGTATTAATTTTGCCTATTCAGACCGGGACCCTTGCAAGCGCCTAAAATATTTATAAAAGCCAACTCCCAAGATTTAACGTCTCTTTCTTTAGCGTTATCGCCAAGGCACTTAATAATTTTTACTTTAAAACAATTATCAAAAGTTAAATTGTGTGCCTTAGCATGCAATGCTATTGGAAGTTGACTTTCATTGCCTACGCTGGCCCTGTGATTATTTAACCTAATGCTAAGAGGTGTAGTTGTTTCCCCAATATAAAATGCATTGCAGGTCTGGCAAAGTAATTGATATACAATATTTTTTGAAATGCAACTACTATTAAAAGGAACTCTGTAACTGTTGGGAGTGTTAGGACTAGTAAAATAAATGCTTCGATCTAATAAAGGACATGTTTTACAACGTGATCGACCGCAAGGCTGTAGGCCCAAATTTTTGTTAGTACTAAGATAATTTCGATTATTTTTATTAAGTATTGATTTTAAATTAGGAGGTTTTCGAAATGATAAAATTGGTGGTATATCTAATAAACCTTTGGTTGATGGGTCGTTAGCTATAATAGGGAATAAATCTGCTAAAATTGGTCGCAGTTTCTCAGTGCCAGGAAAATAAGTAGTACTTAGAAAGATTTTATTTTGATTTAAATTTGACACCAATTTAGGTTTAGGTGAAAATTTTGTTTCGGAATTTATTATATTTTTATCTAACAAAGAGGCAGGATAATTTCTTTCTATTAGTGATTTTTTAAGATTAGAAAGGTACTTATCTAGATTTTCTTTATTATTAATTAAACGGTGACCGCGAATGGACATTGAATATGGAATTGACTTTTTGGTATGAAACGGATGACAGCTATCGAAATGTAGGTATTGCTCTTTGTTTGTAGGTTTTATATGAATTGCAGTTTTAATGGTGCCTTCGGATAGAGTTAGATCAACGTCTAAGAATGTAATTTGATTTTCTGATATAGTATATGTAAAATCTAAGGGTCCGAAATTATTTAAATCTGTAAGGAAGTCAGTGAGTGTGTCATGTCCATGTGGCCAAAACAATATAATATCATCAATAAACCTATACCACATTAGTGGTTGTAAATTTTGAGTAAGAAGAAATTTATTTTCTAATAACCCCATGAAAAGATTCGCATAAGAAGGAGCCATTCTTGTTCCCATTGCTGTACCTTTAATTTGGAGATAAAATTCATCCTCAAAAGAAAAAGCATTCTTAGTGAGGACGAATTCAGCCAACTTACAAAGAAAATTTGTAGAAGGAATTTGGGGGCTGGGCCTTTGATTAAGGTAATGGGAAATCGCTTCTAAGCCTAAATCATGGGGAATATTAGTATAAAGAGAGACAGCGTCAATTGTAACAAGTAATAAGTTGTCAGTCTTAGGAATTGTGGTATTTTTTAGAATCTCGATGAAATGGTAACTATCTTTAATGTGTGACTTTAGATTTTTTACAAATGGCTGTAGAAAGTAATCGACAAAAGCTGAAATTCTTTCTGTGGGTGAGTTAAAACTAGCTACTATCGGTCTTCCTGGATTATTAGGTTTATGAATTTTTGGCAATAAGTAAAAATTTGGTGTTCTGATAGGGTTAGGAATTAAAGTGTTAACATCTTCATCTGATAATTTTTCAATGGTTTTTTGTTGTTCAATATATTTTTTTATTTTTTTATTGTATTAGCAAAATTTTGATTCGGATCACTATATAATTTTTTATAGGAAGTTTCGTCTCTGAGTTGCCTCAAACCTTCAGCTACATAGTCTGTTTTATTAAGGATGACTGTAGTTGAACCTTTATCAGCTGGCAAAATGATGATATTGGTATCTTTGCTTAGATTGTTAAGAGCTGAAAGTTCATCAGATGTTAAGTTAGGTGTAGGTTTGAGGCTGTTTAAAAATGTTGGTTGTGTAACTTTGTTCATTAAAACTGTAATAAATATTTCTACAGGATGATTTTTTGGAAGAGAGGGTGGCTCTTTATTAGAATATTGTCGAAATTTTGCCAGTGCGTCATGTAATTTACTATTATTACCATTTTTGTCCCTTGAATGCCAAAAATCACGCCATCTCAAATTACGACAAAATTTTGCTATATCATTTCCAAAACTGAAATGATTTAAATTGATTAAAATTTGAAAAACTTACAGATTTAAATAATTTCGGACCCTTAGATTTTACATATACTATATCAGAAAATCAAATTACATTCTTAGACGTTGATCTAACTCTATCCGAAGGCACCATTAAAACTGCAATTCATATAAAACCTACAAACAAAGAGCAATACCTACATTTCGATAGCTGTCATCCGTTTCATACCAAAAAGTCAATTCCATATTCAATGTCCATTCGCGGTCACCGTTTAATTAATAATAAAGAAAATCTAGATAAGTACCTTTCTAATCTTAAAAAATCACTAATAGAAAGAAATTATCCTGCCTCTTTGTTAGATAAAAATATAATAAATTCCGAAACAAAATTTTCACCTAAACCTAAATTGGTGTCAAATTTAAATCAAAATAAAATCTTTCTAAGTACTACTTATTTTCCTGGCACTGAGAAACTGCGACCAATTTTAGCAGATTTATTCCCTATTATAGCTAACGACCCATCAACCAAAGGTTTATTAGATATACCACCAATTTTATCATTTCGAAAACCTCCTAATTTAAAATCAATACTTAATAAAAATAATCGAAATTATCTTAGTACTAACAAAAATTTGGGCCTACAGCCTTGCGGTCGATCACGTTGTAAAACATGTCCTTTATTAGATCGAAGCATTTATTTTACTAGTCCTAACACTCCCAACAGTTACAGAGTTCCTTTTAATAGTAGTTGCATTTCAAAAAATATTGTATATCAATTACTTTGCCAGACCTGCAATGCATTTTATATTGGGGAAACAACTACACCTCTTAGCATTAGGTTAAATAATCACAGGGCCAGCGTAGGCAATGAAAGTCAACTTCCAATAGCATTGCATGCTAAGGCACACAATTTAACTTTTGATAATTGTTTTAAAGTAAAAATTATTAAGTGCCTTGGCGATAACGCTAAAGAAAGAGACGTTAAATCTTGGGAGTTGGCTTTTATAAATATTTTAGGCGCTTGCAAGGGTCCCGGTCTGAATAGGCAAAATTAATACAGTAATTATATTTGTTCAGACATATTCATTAAAAGCTTATTAATATTTTTCATTTAAAAATCATTATTAATAATGTTTTTCAAGGTCGGTTATAGTGCATTTATAACGATATTGCAAAATATTATTAACCCATTTCTCTATGTTCAGTTTTTTTTAAATTTAAATTTTGAAAAAATTGTTCTATCAGAAATGTCATAGAGATGAATACGACTAGTGTCGAAATATTCTCAATCATATAATTTCTTCTAAAATAAGTTACTAACATCCATTTCTGTTACAGAAACCATCCTCCTATACGTATTACATCCAAGGGCATACAGTAATTCGGCTGCAATAACTAATAACATCATAGGTTATCAATTGCGGAAACAGGTGCCGCTGCCCTAAGTATTTAAAGAGGACATTAACTATCGTTTAAATGTTTCTGGTCCACCAGGACCCCAGATAAGTAACTTTTCATGAATCTAATTTTATATATTATTGAAAATATATATATATATATATATATATATATATATATATATATATATATATATATATATATATGTCAATAGTATACGTATGTATGTGTTATAATAATCCCTCCCTTCCATTTCCATTCCCCTATTGTAATTACACATTTATATTTAGAAATGCTTCTTTTTCCTTTTTTCTTAAAAAGAAGGTTATAAAATTATTATCTTTTAAATGGGTACTTTATATTTATTGCTAATTTAAAATGTATTAATGGCTATATTGATGTTAATTTATAAAATGATTTTTTTTATATAAAGAATATGCTGTATACATTTAGTTAATAAAATAAAATAAAATAAACGTTAGCACAAACTCCTTCTTAACCCTTAAGGCCTCGGCCCCTCAGCCGATTGACAAGTTGATGTCCAAAAAAAAATTAGGAAAAATTAGAAAAAAAATGAATTATGACACTGTCTCACCCAAACATTAATTACTGCCAAACCACTGTACCTATAATTAAAATAAATCATTTTAACATAATAAAACATAATAAAAAAACAAATTGAATTAAAATAAAATTAAAACGAGGCCGTCACGCTGAATCGTGTTGTGGCCGATATCGACCAATTGGGGCTCTAGGGGTTAAACAGTGGTTTGCAGCTTTTAGTCTTTGTAATTCCACATATAATGCGTAAGCATCGTTTTGGTATGATGTTTCATATAATTCGTAAGCATCGTTATGCCAATTCGATTAATTATATTTTTTTAGACATTTTTTATTCATGTGTTATCTTTTATAAAACGGCAATTTCACATGTAAATACCTAATAACGGAATTCTAATCTCGTTTCAGATTTGAGAGCCAGCTGACAGCTCGACGCCGCGTTGGCAGCTGGCGTCTCGTTGTTCTCGTTCGATTTATCAGGTCGAAGGCGCGTCTCAAATCTCCCCCCCCCCCCCTTCCCCACCCCCAACCCCCCAGTAAGCGACGAGCCTCTTGATTGATTACATTCATGCAAGTTTCGGCCAATCAGTTCCCGCGCGCAGCTGGAATATTGTTACGAGGAGCCCGCTATGCCGCCCGTAAAAGCCGGCATCAATTTCGGTCCCGGAAGAGCCTCGCGGCGAGATCGACTCACGTATTCTTCATAAATAAGCCTGTCAGCCGCAAAGTTAGAGACCAGCTGGAATGCGGAAGATGCCCTACAATTTAGGTTGTTTATTGTGTTACACTACGCTTCATCACGAGCCGCCACTGGCACCAGGTGGCATACGTGAGAATAGGCGTCAAAAAGGGCTCTATACTTCTACCTTGATTTTTTAAATATATGTATAACGTGACGGAAATAAAAGAAAAAAGGTAATATATGCAGTTTACCTAGCTCCACCATATCAAAAAAATAACTTTATCTACCGCCAAAGAGGTTTTTATGAATCTTTTAAATAAAACTAACTTAGTCTACCACCATATTTATTTATTTATTTATTCATTGAAGAATCAATTACTATAAAACATTGATTTGCTTACAAAAATAACAGAAACCGAATGGCAAAACCTGTTGGAAACATTTTGCTTATTTGATTCTGTCACCCAACTGGGACTAGCCAGTTCTAGGGTGGACAGGACTGTAATATTACAATCAAGTTTGCTTGATTGCTTACACATGTACAAGTTTTAGTAAAAAGCTAATAACACCAAATTGCCCTAAATTGTGGTCTTCAGAATAAAAAATAATAATAATAATAATAATAAAAAGTACTGGTATTAAATAATAAAGTAACACTATAATTAATAAAATTAAAATAAAGTAATTAAAAAGCAAATCAATCATAAAATTTAAAATTAAAAACAAAATACGAAATAATACACATTAAATAATTACGGTAAAAATGTATCGACCAAATTACATTAACAACTAATTATATTAACAAATTAAGAACAATTAATGAAATTAATAACAATAACAAAATTACATAAATATCAAATTAATAACAATTATATTAACAAGAAATCGTTCTAAAATAAAATTGAAAAATCCAATAATTGGAAATAATTTTAGATCTCGATCGCATTGCTTTTCCCAACCAATTTCATACAGCCACAGAATCATAAAAGAATAAACCACAACGAAAAGACAGGTCCACTTAATCTAAACAATAACCAAAGAAAACGATAGCCGCGATATAAAGCCTCCCAGGCAATTCCTACGAAATACCCTGAAAGCAAAGCACCGGAAGTGAAAAAAGAAAGTCTTATCGTTTCCTGTTTCGAGTCGACTGAAATTTGTTCCGACCGGGCCCCATTCAGTCTAAATAATGGCAACATCGGAGAGCGAAGCCGAAAACACCGCAGGGAAGTCACTCGAACGAGGCGAGTGGCCCTCCTCTCCCCATACAGTGGAGCTTTTGTCTGAAGGATGAATGATTTTCTTGGGGAAAATGCTCTGCTGAGATTCTCAGCCCGCGCAGAGAGCAGACAAGGACAATGGGTAGGGAATATGAAACACGCAAAAGTCCTATTAGCCGCAGGCAATGTTTAAAAAGAGACGTCACTGACACAACACTGTATTCAAAGATAAACCAGTAATACACAAAGTGTTTTATATGGATCCCATCAGGTTAGGGTTGCCAGATGTGCGATTTTAGACAAAACTGTCCGGTTTTCAGGGTTCTTGTCCGGCATCCAAATTAAAAAAAAAACGGTTGTGTCACCCCAAAACTTTCCCGACAAGTAGACAAGCACCCCTGCCAACCGTTGAGTAACTTGAGTACTGAGTACTCATATAACTTTATGCATCCCGAGTACTTGGCCTATCTTCCTCGAAGTTAAAATACTCTACGTAAGGCAGTAGAGGAACTCACGAAAGGAGAATAATATCGGAAGAATAAGAATGTTTCGAGCGAAACTTTGTACTTGGGTATATTTTAAAGCACTCTAAATAAGGCGGGAGTGGAACGCTCGGAAGAAGAAGAATATCGAATGAAGAAGAATATTTTAGTCCGAAACTCTATGCATCTTTAGTACTTGGCTTATCTTCATCGAAGTTAAAGCATTGTAGATAAGGCGGGATAGGAACTCATAGAAGAAGAAGAATATCGGAAAGGAAGAATATTTTCGTCCGAAACTTTATACATCCTGAGGTATCTTTTAATACACTCTAGATACGGAGGGAGAGGAACTGAGCATTTTTTAAATATTTTTATTTATTATTATTTCACACACATTTAAAATACTTACTACGTTATTAAGTTTAAAATCTACCTTTCTGGGGTGATGCCCGTACTAAGGTAGACTTTTATGTATTGTTTTTTCCTTTTTTTTAGTTGGTAAGTGTGACATAATGAAGCATTGCTTTATGTGGTAGCTCTGTGCTATTTACACAAAATATTATATCTACCTAACATATTTTAATAATATAATATACATAATAAAATTAAATAATCATATATATACACATACACATATATACATATACATATACGAGATATTCCTACCAAAATTTCGCAACGTGATTTCGGTCCGACAAGGCATCGGTGTACCGAGTTTCGAGTCTCTAAGTCCAATATTTCGAGATTGAACTATGACTAGAGCGCCCCCTGTTAGACCGATTTCAACCACAATCTTTTCAACTCTTGCCATGACCAAATGATGCCTGCATACTAAATTTCAGCTCAATCAAACGAAGTATTTGGGCGCAAACGTGGAGGAATACACACAGACAGACAGACGCATACACACAGAAGTGCGTTTAAAATACTTTCCGTGTCAGGAAAGTAAAATCGGACGTACTGTAGTCCGGTTTTTGTTTTATGCAAATGAGCGCCGAAACAAAAATACGATTTTTAAAGTTAAATCTAAATTTGTGCCCCCGAACACTATTCTGATTTTTCTAAAAAATACAATGATCTCATACATTCAAGAGGCCCTGACAATATTTCCAATTACATACATGTTACACGCACACATACATATAAACACGTCATAGTAGGTTGGTTGTAAGAAATTGTCATATGACAATAAACCCGCCCATTGTGAAATTTCACAATAAAGAGTAGAAACAAACAAACTTACTTAAAGTCTTTATTCTTTCGATAGTAAATTGACCAAACCAATTAGTTGACTTAATTTAGGCACAAAGAGACCAATGGAAGATATATAAACTGCAAATGAGGTGGAATGAAATACGACAGAATAAAATTTGGCTTTAAATTGGTTTGCGTTCGTCATCGATTGATAATATGTAATTATCAAAAATGTGACAAAAATGGACATTTCATAAAATTATTTCATGAGTCAGAGTGCGGAAGCCTAATGTTTCTGCACAAACTCCTTATCGGTGGGATAGACTCACCAGTTATAATGGGAGCGTTAAAATTCAATGCAGACAACGATTAAATCCTTCCATAAGTCCTTGGCTACTTGCCGGAAACGTTTTAGGGTAAAACAACCGACACACAGACACACAAATAGCGCTGAAATCTTTGCATAAGTCCTCGGCCACTTACCGAAAAAGTTGTGGAGTGACGCAACCGATATTTTTATAGCGTTTTCGGTTTGAAAAAAACGGCTATGTCACCCCAAGACTTTTCCTACAAGACTCCCAAGAATCAATAGTTACCGACATAGGAATGTTGGAAGATGCGTTATCTTAGTAAAAAATGCTATTTGTTTGATAAAACCAAGTAGCGCATCTATTAATTGAAATACAGTAGCGCCATCTACTTATTAAGGAGGAAGCTATGAGGCACGATTTTCGGCGGTTTTGCATGCGGTTCGTGTCTTTGCTGCCTGATGTTTTCTTTGAGGGGATTTTCCATTGTTGTTTACATTCAACTGAGACATTCGGGTGTGGCCATAACTGTTTTGTATTGCGTTTAATATTTTGGAATATACATATATTCTTCACGGAAAAATTCGTTTTCAACTTATAACCCATAACCCAACCCATAACACCCCACAAATATCACACCAACCCCCACCCCCCACTTTCCCACTTTTTCATACCCTGAACCCCCCCTCCCCCATATCTATCGTGGAGGAATACACACATACACACAGAGACACACACAAAGAAGTGCAATCACACTACTTTACTACTTACCTTACTAGGAAAGTAAAAGTTATTAAGTTATTAAGTTCTTATTATAAGAATCTTTCTTTTGCAAAAGAGAGCACTGCGCAGCATGTATCAGGTAACGACTAGGACCTCATGCAAAGAATATTCCACCAAGGCAAGGGTAATGACTATGTATTCGGCGTTCATATACCAGTGTTTAATGTATGCTAGACAGCACCTAACAGAAACACCAATTAATGCAGACATGCACTCGCATCATACCCGCGGTAGCTCCCTTTTACGCGTACCCCGAATACGACTGGCGAAAGTACAGAAAAGCTACTTGTACCTTAGCATTAAATTCTATAATCTACTCCCTACAAAATTTAAACAGCTGGAGGACATAAAATTCAAAAAAAATATCAAGGAGATGCTGATAGGCCACCCTTTCTATAATTTGGCCGAATTTGAGGGCCATGATTTTTCAAATATTGTGCTCATTATTACTTAAAAAAGTAGAGATTTATTGTCTGATTATTTTATATGGTTTTATATCTGTACTTTTAGTTTAAAATGCATAACGTAGATTTAATTTGATTATTTAACATTTTACTGACAATTTGAATATTACGATAAATAATTTTACTACGTATCTTTTCGAATTACTAACTACTTCAAATATTAAGCTTCTATTTTGATTATTTATATTTATAGTTTGATAATCTAGTAGTTAATTCTTGACTACCTATGTATGTTTAGTAAAAAGTAGTAACGAAACTTACTACATAACCCAATTATTTTGACACGTCAAAGAGCGGTCTTTAGCCGTCAATTGGACACGACGAAAATGTAATGTAATATAATTTAATAATTATTGAAAATAAAAACTCAGTATTGCGCTCACTTTCGCGCGCTTAGCGGCGCATCGCATCACACTCTCCTACCCTCGTAAAGGAGAGGGGGAAAAGGGTGGCTTAATGAAAACGTCGCCTACTTAGATATGCAGAGCAGCTAAGCGGGAAAAGTTTTGATTCCGTCTTTAAGCCTGTCGATAATGTCTCACGGTCTCAGGCTTACTCAAGCCGCACGATCAAATTTCCCTGAGCCAACTCAGGAGCATAGTTAATGATAATGCTATCCCATTAATGTTACGTCATGTTCAGTAAATCTCCTCGCAAACTTAGCCCACTTGAATAATGTATGTTGAGTTTGGGATAATGATGCCTGGCTATGGATATGCTTTTGGGTAATTGCGCACCAAACATACCTGCCTAGGACTCAGTGGCGTTCCCTTCATATAAGCCCAAAAGCCCGGCTTGCCTATTCTTTAAAAAACAATTAAATAAGTGAATTTACTATCGCCTACTAGCGCACACAGCTCGCTCCACGCGACAAAATACTCATCTATTGACAGAGCTGCGACAATTATCGACAGGGTACGATTGCTGTCACATACCGTGTAGCGATTTCAGCCAGTCATCTCGCTCGCACATATGGGCTTTCAATAGGAGTTTCCAAAATTAGTGTACCTTTCATTCTAACCTGTGGCAAATTACGCAAAACAATATATGTATATATACGACTTTTATATTGGCGGCTAAGCCCTGTCGATAATTGCAAACCTGCGCAACCCTATCGATAATTGTCGCATCTCTGTCAATAGATATTTTGTCGCGTGGAGCGAACTGTGCGCGCTAGATAGCACTAGTAGGCGCTAGCAAAATCATTTATTTAATTGTTTGTTTACGAATTATGTTATTCATTTATTTAATTGTTGATTACGAAGAATAGGCAAGCCGGGCTTTTGGGCTTATATGAAGAGACCGCCACTGCCTTAGATGTAATCAGTACAGGAAGATGGTTTTTGTAAAAGAAATGGATGTTAGTAATTTATTTTTAAAGAAATGATTTAGTTGAGAATATTTCGACACTAGTCGTATTCATCTCGATGACATTTCTAATAAAACAGTAAAAAAAAATTTGTTTAAAAAAACTGAACATAGAGAAATGGGTGAATTATATTTTACAAGATCGTGTTAAATACAATATAACCGACCGTGAAAAATATCATTAATATTTTTTTTAAAAACAAAATTATTAATAAGCTATGTCTGAACAAATATAATTACTGTATTAATTTTGCGTATTCAGACCAGGACCCTTGCAAGCGCCTAAAATATTTATAAAAGCCAACTCCCAAGATTTAATGTCTCTTTTTTTTGCATTATCGCCAAGGCACTTAATAGTTTTTAATTTAAAACAATTATCAGAAGATAAATTGTGTGCCTTGGCATGCACAGCTATTGGAAGTTGACTTTTATTGCCTACCCTAGCACTTTGGTTATTCAACTTAATATTGAGAGGTGTAGTTGTTTCCCCAATATAAAATGCATTGCAGGTCTTGCAAAGTAGTTGCAACTACAATTGAAAGGAACTCTGTACTTGTTGGTAGTAAACGCTGATCTATATATAGATATTATTCTTATTTTTTTTTGAATTTCAAATAGAAATGAATTTAGTAATCTTTTATTTCTTTTTTCAATTACTCGATCCGTCAAGTAGTTTGTTGATCACCGGCGCAGAACAGAAAATTATGGTCTTGAGAAAAACACGTTTAAAGTTTTATTAAAAGAACAGTAGTAAGATTTTAAACAGAATAGTAAGATTTTGAACAGAATTCTGCAACTATCTAGAGGTGAAAGATTCATGAATAGATTTCAACTTCATGTTGGATTTAAAAAAAAAACAAAAAACGTTTTTTTTTGCCGTCTAAATCATGCTCCTCCTTAAAAGAAATATTAGACAGGAGATAAGAGCCATTAATCCGGATATGTTGCACAGGGTCATGCAATCATTTGCCAATCGGCTCTAAAATGACAAAGATTAAATGGAACGCATTTGATAAACGTAGTTTTTGAAACTTAAATATCAATAAACAGTGCATTATGTATTGAATTAATACATATCATTCTCATTCCTGTATTTCAATTGATAAACACAGTCTTACCTTAAGAATCGTCAATACCTGTTGGCGGGCCCTGTAGAAGTTTAGGAATCTAGGGTTAAAAAAACGCGTTTTATTATAATTATAACTAACAAGCTACTGGATTGTGAGAGTATTTGTAATAGATAAATAAATATAAAGAGTATATGTTGCAACCATGACAATTGTGTATGCTAGACAGCACCTCGCAGAAACTGCAATTAATGCAGACATTCACTCGCATCATACCCGCGGTAGCTCCATTTTATGCGTACCTCGAATACGACTGGCAAAAGTACAGAAAATCTACTTGTACCTTAGCATTAAATTCTATAATCTACTCCCTACAAAATTTAAACAGCTGGAGGACATAAAATTGAAAAAAAACATCAAGGAGATGCTGATAGGCCACCCTTTCTATCAACTGACCGAATTTGAGGGCCATGATTTTTCAAATATTGTGCCCATTTAAATTACTTAAATAAGTAGAGCCGTATTGACTGATTACTTTATATGGTCTTATATCTGTATTTTTAGTTTAAAATGCATAACATAGCTTTAATTTGATTATTTAACATTTTACTGACAATTTGAATATTACGATGAATAATTTTATTGCATATGTTTTCGAATTACTAACTACTTCAAATATTAGGCTTCAATTTTGATTCTGATTATTTATATTTATAGTTTGACAATCTATGTATGCTGAAGTCCAATGTATGCTGAGTCTCAATTGCTCTCGCTAATAATTTAAGTTGTTTTATTAAATTATGTATTACTAACTAATATCAAATCTCGTGTATTATTTGCTTATGTATATATAGGTGTAGGTATGTATATATAGATATATATATATATATATATATATATATATATATATATATATATATATATATATATATATATATATATATATATATATATATATATATATATATATATATATATATATATATATAAATATATATATATATATATATATATATATATATATATATATATATATATATATATATATATATATATATATATATATATATATATATATATATATATATATATATATATATATATATATATATATATATATATATATATATATATATATATATATAATATGGCGTCCAGCAATATTTCCCCAATAGCGACTATTAGCAGCATCGATACAAATGAGGCATTGATTTATAAGTACCTTAAAGCAGTTGACAAGAAGAAAAGTGCAGGCAGCGACTCGATTCCTCCCTGCTTTATCGCTAACTGTGCTACACAACTTGCAAAACCTGTCAGCATGTTATTCACAAGATCTGTCGACGAAGGACAATTTCCCGGTAAATGGAAGGAAGCCCATATCATACCAATCCATAAGGGTGGATGCAAATCGAAGGTCGAACATTACCGACCAATCTCCATCTTACCTACTCTAAGCAAGGTTTTCGAAAAGGTCGTCTTCGACCAAGTTTATCCTGCTATTTCCTCGTCTCTTTCCCAACAGCAACATGGGTTTACACAGCGACGCTCTGTTTTGACCAATCTGTGTGAATTCACAGACTATGTATCTTGCCAAATGGATAATCGCTCTCAGGTCGATGTTATATATACCGATTTTAGCAAGGCATTCGATCGAGTTGATCATGCGATTCTAATTTGCAAACTCGGCAATATCGGTATACATGGTGACTTACTGCGTTGGTTCACTTCGTATGTCAGCAATCGTCATCAAGCTGTTGTCATCGGGGGGCATAAATCGAATTTTATATCGGTCCCATCTGGGGTACCGCAGGGGTCTCATTTAGGACCATTGCTCTTCAATATCTTCATCAACGACGTAGGCAATTGTTTCTCCAATAGTTTTCACATCTCCTATGCTGACGACTTAAAAATTTACCAGTCTGTAAATAGCATCGAGGATAGCGTCTCCATCCAAAGAGACCTCGACCGGTTCTACGACTATTGTGTTAGGAATAAGTTAACATTAAATATTTCAAAATGTCAAAAAATCACTTTCACAAGGAAAAACAATAAAATAAATTTCATTTATAAACTTAATCATATCCCCCTAAGTGAAAAGAGTGAGGTGCGCGATCTGGGTTTAGTATTAGATAATAAACTGCTGTTTGATAAACACATCGACTATGCTACCGGAAAAGCTCATAAAATGTTAGGATTCATCCAGCGAGTGTGTAAACCGTTTAGCGATGTAAGAACCCTTAAGATTTTATACTTCTCCTATGTACGCAGCATTCTCGAATACGGATCTATCATTTGGTCGCCTCAATATACAGTCTATAAAAATAGAGTTGAGAGACTCCAGAAGTACTTCATGAGACATCTTGATTTTAAATCGTTTCAAACCTCCGAAAGTTACTCAGAGAGACTTAACCGTCATAACATGGACTCACTCGAGGATAGGCGCCTCCAATATGATATACGTTTTCTGTACAATATTATTAATAATAAAATAGACAGTCCCTATTCTGTTGGCAGAATCTCCTACCGAATCCCCAACAATAAGACCAGGGCTCGCGATTTATTTTATCTACCGAGAGTCAATACCAATTATGGTCAAAATATGTATTTTTATAGAGCACTTCGATCATATAACCTCAACTTTCAATGTTTGGTTATTTTTAATTTATCTTCAAATACTTGCTTCGAAGAAATTAGAAATACGATAAACAGCCTTCGGGTTTGATTGGTATTTCTTCGTCCGTTGGGTACGTAGGCTCTGGCAATCGCCACTATAACAATGCTTTCTAGTCAGTATAATATTCTCTATAAAAGTTCATATGTATATTAACATTATAAATACATTGTGATGTATATTATATATGTGTATATATATATGTGTATGTATGTGTATGTATATATATATATATGTGTATGTATGTATGTATATGTATATGTGTGTGTATGTATGTATGTATGTATATATATATATATATATGTATATGTATGTGTGTATATATATATGTGTATATATGTATATATATATATGTGTATATATATATATATATATATATATGTATGTATATGTATGTATATATATATGTATATATGTATGTATATGTATATGTATGTATGTATGTATATGTATATGTGTATGTATATGTATATATATATATGTATATATTTATATATGTTTATATTAACTATATTTTTACATTTTATTATTGCCGTATCGTATTATTTATATTAATTTATTGTTTGTGCACGTGTATGTATGTATATATGTATATACGTTATATATCATCATATATCATACATCTACATAACTCATAATATGGCTTATCTTACTTACTTATTTAGCTTACCCTATCCCTTTCCCCTTACTTGAACCTGCATTTGTTTCATTGCTCATTGCGCTGTAATAATAGATTTAATTTAATTGTGAAAACTTTTAATTGGCCTTAGATGTATACATTATGTGTTAGTATTAAGTATAAAACGCTGTAAGTTTTCTGAAAAATAAAAATAAAATAAAATAAAATATATATATATATATATATATATATATATATATATTGAAATTATGTTTATTACTAAATAAATGAAATGATAAAATAATGAAAGGGCACTTATCTGGTCTGTGGTGACCAGGAGTGACTCCACGCCTTATTCTTCTCTTCCTTCAGCGCTTGCTAGGTGTTTCCTGCTGTGGTATTTCAAAATGGCAGCGGTAACACAACAATGCGAGACGAGAATGAATGCTGGAAAATAATAGGCGATTAGTGTTTCTTAAATATTAATGATTGTTATAAAATGTATATCAATATTTCGGCTCAGCCGTCGTCAAGATATGTGACATTTCTGAAATCGAACAATTCGTTGAAAATTTAAATTCAAGGAATCGAACATAAAGAAATGGATTAATAATATTTTACACGATTTAGTTAAGGTACCATAACCAACCGTGCAAAACGTTATTTTAAATGAATGATTATAAATTAAAATAAAAAGCATTTGATGATTATGATAATATGATAAACCTTATTAATTTTGCCTATTGAGACCGGAACCTTTGCAAGCGCCTAAAATATAAATATAAGCTAATTCCCAAGATTTGACGTCCCTTTCTTTTGCATTATCACCCAGGCATTTTATTATTTTAACTTTAAAACATTGATCAAAAGATAAATTATGCGCCCTGGCATGTAAAGATATTGGGAGTTGGCTTTCATTTCCTACACTAGCCCTATGATTATTTAGTCTAATATTAAGTGGTGTTGTTGTTTCACCGATATAAAAGGCATCACAAGTCCTGCACAGAAGTTGATATACTATATTTTTTGAAATACAACTGCAATGAAAGGGAACCCTGTAACTATTAGTAGTATTTGGACTGGTAAAAAAAGGACTTAGATCTAACAGAGGACAAGTTTTACAACGTGTACGACCACAAGGTTGAAGTCCAAAAGTATTATTACCAATAGAGAAATTTTGATTATTTTTTGTTTTGTTTAATATTGATCTAATATTAGGTGGTCTGCGGAAAGATAAAATTGGCGGTGAATCTAAGAGATCCTTAGTGGATGCATCATTAGAAATGATGGGGAATAAATCAGATAATATATCTCGCAGTTTCTCAGCACCAGGAAAATAAGTGGTGCTAAGGAAGATTTTATTATTATTATTATTTTTATTTGAAGTAATTTTAGGTTTTGGTATATATTTTACTTCAGAGTTTAGAATATGTTTATCCAATAGAGGAGCAGGGTATTTTCTTTCAAGAAGAGATTGCTTTAGATTATTGAGATATTTATCTAAATTTTCTTTGTTGTTAACTAAACGGTGTCCGCGAATGGACATTGAATAGGGAATGGATCTCTTGGTGTGAAATGGATGACAGCTATCAAAGTGTAAATACTGTTCTTTATTTGTAGGTTTTATATGAATCGCGGTTTTAATTTTACCTTCGGAAATTGTTAAATCAACATCTAAGAAAGTAATTTGTGATTTAGAAATGGTATGAGTGAAATTCAAAGGGCCAAAATTATTTAGGTCGTCAAGAAAGGTTGTTAGAGTAGTTTGTCCGTGTGGCCAAATCATTACTATGTCGTCAATAAATCTATACCATAATATGGGTTTTAAATTTTGCGTTTGAAGAAAATTTTGCTCGAATAATCCCATGAAAAGGTTGGCATACGATGGTGCCATTCGAGTTCCCATAGCAGTCCCTTTAATTTGAAGATAAAATTCATCTTCAAAGGAAAAAGCATTACACGTTAAGACAAACTCGGCTAATTTGCAAAGAAAATCTGTAGAAGGTATTTGAGGATGAGGTCTCTCATCAAGAAAATAAGAAATGGCTTCCAATCCTAAATTATGAGGAATATTGGTATACAGGGATATGGCGTCAATAGTAACAAATAATAGGTCGTCTGACTTTGGAATTACAGTATTATTTAAAATATCAATAAAATGATAGCTGTCTTTGATATGAGAATTTAGATTTTTCACAAAAGGTTGTAAAAAATAATCTACAAAAGCTGAAATTCTTTCTGTCGGAGAGTTAAAGCTTGCGACTATCGGTCGTCCAGGATTATTAGGCTTGTGAATTTTAGGTAATAGGTAAAAATTTGGAGTTCGGATAGGATCAGGAATTAAAGTTTTAACATCTTCGTCTGATAATTTTTCATTTGATTTATTTTGTTCAATATATTTTTTTATTTTCACTGCAAAATTTTTGTTTGGATCTCTGGATAGTTTTTTATAGAAAGTTTCATCTCTAAGTTGTATAATAAATCAAAATATATGATATATGAACAAAATAAATCAAATGAAAAATTATCAGACGAAGATGTTAAAACTTTAATTCCTGATCCTATCCGAACTCCAAATTTTTACCTATTACCTAAAATTCACAAGCCTAATAATCCTGGACGACCGATAGTCGCAAGCTTTAACTCTCCGACAGAAAGAATTTCAGCTTTTGTAGATTATTTTTTACAACCTTTTGTGAAAAATCTAAATTCTCATATCAAAGACAGCTATCATTTTATTGATATTTTAAATAATACTGTAATTCCAAAGTCAGACGACCTATTATTTGTTACTATTGACGCCATATCCCTGTATACCAATATTCCTCATAATTTAGGATTGGAAGCCATTTCTTATTTTCTTGATGAGAGACCTCATCCTCAAATACCTTCTACAGATTTTCTTTGCAAATTAGCCGAGTTTGTCTTAACGTGTAATGCTTTTTCCTTTGAAGATGAATTTTATCTTCAAATTAAAGGGACTGCTATGGGAACTCGAATGGCACCATCGTATGCCAACCTTTTCATGGGATTATTCGAGCAAAATTTTCTTCAAACGCAAAATTTAAAACCCATATTATGGTATAGATTTATTGACGACATAGTAATGATTTGGCCACACGGACAAACTACTCTAACAACCTTTCTTGACGACCTAAATAATTTTGGCCCTTTGAATTTCACTCATACCATTTCTAAATCACAAATTACTTTCTTAGATGTTGATTTAACAATTTCCGAAGGTAAAATTAAAACCGCGATTCATATAAAACCTACAAATAAAGAACAGTATTTACACTTTGATAGCTGTCATCCATTTCACACCAAGAGATCCATTCCCTATTCAATGTCCATTCGCGGACACCGTTTAGTTAACAACAAAGAAAATTTAGATAAATATCTCAATAATCTAAAGCAATCTCTTCTTGAAAGAAAATACCCTGCTCCTCTATTGGATAAACATATTCTAAACTCTGAAGTAAAATATATACCAAAACCTAAAATTACTTCAAATAAAAATAATAATAATAATAAAATCTTCCTTAGCACCACTTATTTTCCTGGTGCTGAGAAACTGCGAGATATATTATCTGATTTATTCCCCATCATTTCTAATGATGCATCCACTAAGGATCTCTTAGATTCACCGCCAATTTTATCTTTCCGCAGACCACCTAATATTAGATCAATATTAAACAAAACAAAAAATAATCAAAATTTCTCTATTGGTAATAATACTTTTGGACTTCAACCTTGTGGTCGTACACGTTGTAAAACTTGTCCTCTGTTAGATCTAAGTCCTTTTTTTACCAGTCCAAATACTACTAATAGTTACAGGGTTCCCTTTCATTGCAGTTGTATTTCAAAAAATATAGTATATCAACTTCTGTGCAGGACTTGTGATGCCTTTTATATCGGTGAAACAACAACACCACTTAATATTAGACTAAATAATCATAGGGCTAGTGTAGGAAATGAAAGCCAACTCCCAATATCTTTACATGCCAGGGCGCATAATTTATCTTTTGATCAATGTTTTAAAGTTAAAATAATAAAATGCCTGGGTGATAATGCAAAAGAAAGGGACGTCAAATCTTGGGAATTAGCTTATATTTATATTTTAGGCGCTTGCAAAGGTTCCGGTCTCAATAGGCAAAATTAATAAGGTTTATCATATTATCATAATCATCAAATGCTTTTTATTTTAATTTATAATCATTCATTTAAAATAACGTTTTGCACGGTTGGTTATGGTACCTTAACTAAATCGTGTAAAATATTATTAATCCATTTCTTTTTGTTCGATTCCTTGAATTTAAATTTTCAACGAATTGTTCGATTTCAGAAATGTCACATATCTTGACGACGGCTGAGCCGAAATATTGATATACATTTTATAACAATCATGAAACACTAATCGCCTATTATTTTCCAGCATTCATTCTCGTCTCGCATTGTTGTGTTACCGCTGCCATTTTGAAATACCACAGCAGGAAACACCTAGCAAGCGCTGAAGGAAGAGAAGAATAAGGCGTGGAGTCACTCCTGGTCACCACAGACCAGATAAGTGCCCTTTCATTATTTTATCATTTCATTTATTTAGTAATAAACATAATTTCAATTTGAAAAAATAATAATTTACACATTTACAATCATATATATATATATATATATATATATATATATATTTATGTATGTGTGTATGTAAGTGTATGTATATATGTATATATTCTTATGTATTATGCAATGCAACGTAAGTTCATAACATCAAAAGAGTCAGCTCATCGATACCATTGATTTTATAAAATCAATGTCGATACCTTTAAACAAAAAGCAGCATCCATACGGGTCTCTGACCTAGTTAGGAATGCGGATAGATATTTTCACCATAGGATGTGCTCAATCTCTCCCAAATCAACCATAGTATGTTAATGGTGTGTATATGACATAATTATAAAGTTATTGTAATTAAAATAAAATAAAAAATAAATCTAGTAGTTAATTCTTGACTACCTATGAATGTTCAGTAAAAGTAGTAACGAAACTTACTACCTAACCCAATTATTTTGACTCCAAGAGCGGTCTTAATGTAATGTAATGTAAGAATTACATGAAATTAATCTAAAACTAGTTACTCAATTTAGTCCAAAAATCATATACAGTAAATTACTGCAAACTTTTTAATTAACAAAAGTGTAAGAATTACATGAAATTAATCTAAACTAGTTACTCAATTTAGTCCAAATATCATATACAGTAAATTACTGCAAACTTTTTAATTAAGAAAACCAAAATTTATAACATATTACAATAAAAACAATTGACCAAAACAAATAGTTCCGTTGGACGGTGTCCAGTATAACGGGCAAACCCGTCACCCCAGGCTGGTATAATGATATGTGATCGATATGGGATGAGCGTAGAAGATTTAGAAAATGACAATCCACAATCCATCTCCGCCAACTAGCCCTCGACTGGCCAACCCTTATCGCTCGGTACCGGGGGGTTAACCCAGCGGGTATACCAAGCGTCCTCGCTATCAGTTTTGGCCAGATTTCTCCGGTCTCCCTACTGGTTACTGCTTCAATATTGCTTGAGCGTTCCTCTCGCTTGTGTAATGGTGATTTGGTGTCTACCGAATCTATCGCGGACCACGGCATCCTTTGCTCGGCTATTCACCCGATATCGGGTGGTCAATTGGTCGTTTCAAGAACAGTTGCCGTAAGGTTAACAACCGCCCCCGCTCTATAGGAAACATAGCCGTACCAGACGCCCCCGGTTATCAGTTGGAATGCACAGTCGATTGGCTGACGCCGCAAGGTGTGCAAACCAGCTAGGAGCGCCCGAAGGACGATTCCCAAGGGAACTCGCCCGCAGGCACATCTTGCGGTGTCGACTACAACGGGCGAGCCCGTTACCACAGGACGTTTTAACGATTAGTCGTTCTGTCGCCTTGCAGTGAACGTAGAAGACTTTGGACAGTACAATCCTACGTCCAGCTAGGTCACAACCCGTGAGAGTCCAACACCTTACCGCGAGTTAGCCAGGAATAAACCCGGCGGGCTCGAGATACTCGCGCCCTCACTTCCAATTGTGACCAGATTTCTCCGGTCTCTCGATTGGTCCCGAGTTCGAGGTCGCTTGCGCGGTCCTCTCCCTTATGAGGCGGTGAAACGGAGTGCACCGAATCTATCGCGGACCAAGGCGTCCTTTGCCCGCCTCTTACACGGGATCGGATGGCCAATGGTCAATTCAAGAGCAGTCGCCATAAGGTACGCAACCACCCCCGCTCTATAGGAAACAATACAGTTCCCAGACTCCCCCGACTGTTAGTCGGAGAGCACAATCGATTGGCTTGCGCCGCACGGCGTGCAGACCGTCCAGGGGCGCCAGAGGTTTGATTCCCAGGGGAGACTGGTTGACCCAGTGTCCTACCCAGGATTCGCACCCCATGCGGGGAGGCCGTCGGATGGGTATTGACCCGTGAGTGTGACCGACCCTGAACACATGGGTCATCGTGGCCAACTCATCATGGGCCCGTTAGCCCCCGAAGGCACAGAGTCCTGTACGGGCTCCCTCTTCTGAGTGGAGGCTACAGGATGGGTGCTGACTTGTGAGTTGGGCCGACCCTAACACATGGTGGCCCAGCTGCTCGGGGTTATTAGCTCCCAAATAAATGGTACATTAAATTAAATTGTTAGGTATGATATTATTTTCGTAATAGCGCTGCAGGTAGATAAACTTCTCCAACTAAAGTGCAGGTTTACACGCCACAGAATATTATCGGCATTTGATCCGACTGCAAAACTTCTATTGTGAAACTTTTTTAATATGTCTCTCAAACTTTCTGGCCACAGCCCGCTGATGTGCGATGTGGTGCGGTTGAGAAACATTGGTCGAAGCTAATAAACTGCCTCGTCGTTTGGATCGCGCAGCGCTCCCATAAATCCACTTTCTAAAACTTCCTTATCAACTGGAGTTTGCGTGAAAATCAGCAATATTGTTGAAGGAGATAAAGCGAGCACAACGCCTCGGGAGAGGCCGATACAGTTATTTAATAGCGCTGATAGTGTCGGTTTTATCGCTCAGGTTGTGAAGGATTTTAGTATCGTACTGTCTGCGTTGTGAAGTTTCGGCGTACCTATCTACTGCAACGTAGGCAACGCGGTATGTATAACGAATTATACAAACGTACATAAGAATTATTTGCGTTGGGTTAATAAAAGCGTCGTTCAGAAATAAAGAGATGTGTAAGGAGTTAGGAATGAATTTATCCATAGATTAAAATTACCCATGGAATAAAAAAAGGGTTGAACATTGTTTTTCTATACTGTTTATTGCGAAATATCACAATGGGCAGGTTTATTGTCACACAAAAATCTCTTCGAACCAACCTCTTCTATGGTATTTTTACGTATGTATGCTTGTAATATGTATGTAATTGTGTGTCTTGTTATTGCGTACGATCGACAGAATTAAAATGCAATTCCGTTAATTTTATCCCAAAGCAAAATGGTCACCCAGCCGGGAATCGAACCCGGGACCTTACAAATGTATGCTCCTTCGGAGCAAAATTTCATATCCTAATAAAATATTATTTTATTTTCCTTTATATTTTATATTTTTCTTAAATACTACCTGGTTTTCGTTGATGATGGTTCCCGTTCCCCTTCTTATCGCGGGGTAAAAATTTATTCGTCATTTCTGCCCGGGACATTTTTGCGCGTGAAGTCGATGGCCTTGAGAAACGCGACCATAACTTTTAAACTACTATACGGATCGTATAGTAGGTAAAAGAATAACTGTAAAATGATCGCATTGAAATTTGAAATATGAAATATTATAACCTTATCTCGTCAAACAATTAAGATAATAATGAATAAATATTTAAAAAGTAGGCATTTTACGCAGCGCGGAGCGCCCTAACCAATATTGGTTAGATACAATTTTAGCATTTGTAAGCGTCTAACCAAAAATGGTTAACTCACTTATGAAGATTGTCATTATCATTGTCAAATTAATTGTTTACTCGTATGAAAAGAATGTTGATATAGTCAAATAGCCGTATAATGTTGTAACAAAGTATGTATTGTCAATGTTTTGTTGAATTCCATTGAGCGTCAGCGGTGTTGGCGACGATTAATTAAGGTAACAGGTCCAGAATATTCTTATTTGCAAATTATTCTATGACACTATTTGGATTTCGACACCATTGAATTTTCTAAGCTATTGATGATTATTTTTATTACAATATTTTTTTGAACTATTGATTTTACCTTCAATATCCAATCATTTTGACAATCGAAGATGGTTTACTATGTTAAAATTTTTCATCGCGCCATTTTTATTTTTGTTATTTTATATTTGTAATATTTTTAATTTGTCTTCTCTATAACTGATTATTCGCTTTATTATTTCGACTAGCTGTATTATTCATTTATATCTAATTATTTATTTTATCAGGTAGAATTATTTTTCAAAGTTTTTCATTTTTTATTATAAATTTAATTAATAATTGTTTTTTTAAATTTTAAAAGTTATTTATGTAAAGAACTCTATTATACTAATATCAGGTAAATAATGTAAAAACAATTTAAATATTTAATTCCCTAACAACTGGTTGGGGTAAGGATCTCTACCAACTGGCTTATATTGTAAATTAAATTCCTTGCCGGTAAGAAGACAAGCCCCCCGCCAGACCATACCTCCACCCCCCCCCCCCCCCGTGTACTCGCAACCCCCCGCCAGCAATTCGTAATATTTTTGTAGTATTTTCTGTTGTATTAAAATGGTATTGTTCCAAAACTGGTGTTGTATTTTCTTAAGGGCAGACTTTAACTATTATTCGTGTCGCTTGTATACAATAAAATCGAACCGAAATCTCACGTGAATTTGGTCCAAAAGAACATCTGTATACCGAACTTCAAGTCTCTAAGTCCAATATTCCATGATTGAAGTATGACTAGCGCGTTCTCTGGTGGGTCGACTTCAACCACAACCGATTCAACTCTTGCCATGTCTAAATGATGCCTGCATGCCAAATTTCAGCTCGATCGGATAAAGCGTTTGTGCGCTGCCGTGGAGGAATGCAGACTCACACAGACTTGTCAAACAGACACACAGTCATACATCAGTCTGCAATTGGTAATATTCGTATTGGGGGGTCAACATTTATATATCCGTCTTCATCTCGATTATTTTAACGCGTTCACAATACCTTCTCGTTTGATGGTAAGTCGGTAAAATATAAAACAAAAAGTTACAAACAAAATTCTATAAATAAAAATATAAAATAATAATAATAATAATAATAATAATTTTATTCATTCAAAAACATAAATTTACAATTGTATTAGTTGCAGAATCTACCTAACTAGGCCATAGCCCGTACCAAGGAAAACTCTATGTATGGATAAGATTTATTCATGTGCACATAATATTAAAATGAAAAACACAAAATATGATAAAATATAAAATTGATAAGCGAATTCAAATTAAACTTATAATTATATTTAAAATATTGGTATAGCATGGTCATGGAAATAAATATTAATATAAAATGTCGTAATATGAAGTTTGTAGAACAAATAAATAAATAGTATTAAAATATAGAGTGTAGTGCAATGTATGACAATAATAATAATAATGCAGACCTTTACTTTAAAATATGACTTATTGCCTTTTCCACCTCATTTCTACCAGGTTGAGGTATGCACCAAGTTGAAGTATGCACCTAATAATATTTTTTTTATTGTTGATATATCGCACGTACATGATTGATTAATGTAATAAACTACTGATTTTATTGCACTTGATTTGATTGTGAGGGATGAATTGCGTAAATGCTGTGTGTGTTATTTACATAGCTCTGCTACCCACTTTTTAAAAACTTTCTCAAGGGTTTTATAATCTGATTTTTCATGCGATTTAATTGATCCCCACTCACAAAACATCACCGCCGTTTATGCAAGTAAACGCTATTAAATAAGCAATTTGTCTTGGAAATTAGCAAAATTGGACAAAAATACAGGGAAAGACTGAAATATGAGACGGGGGACAATTATTATCGTTTCATCTGCCATCAGCATCGGCGGAAGATCGCGTTTCTCCCGCTTTCTTAATCTCCTTTTCAATTTACGGAAAGGGCGCCGGGAGCGGGGCGAATGGCGCCATTCTATTTTGAATGAAGGCCGGCGCGGCGTCGCGACGCCCTCTACGACTGCCACGCTTGCTACGCCCGCTACGCTTGCTACGCCGCGGCGCCTTCTCGCAGGGCCCCTGGAAAAAAAGCGCGTAAACAAACCGCATATTGTTTTTACCAATGCTAGTGCTGCGGGGATTAGGATGTTTTGTTAGCCTTTGGATATCAGTATATACACTACTTGGATACTACATTATTACCACAATTTAATTGAAACTTCTATTGTGACAACGCATTTGATCTATTGGAAATGCCGCGTTCGAGTCAGTGATGTTGCCTTCCTACGGGTGGTATGAACATTGTTTTCTAATAAGGGCGGGTCGATGATAACAGTCTGTGTAATAAAAATAGCTGTTTGTGGGATATTAACGAAATTATTTTTTTCATTTGAAAGGCTTATGTATGCCATTATATATGGAATAAGACATTGTTCAAATGTCCATAATGGTTTCGCACAGTGGTACGGATTCGAGAGATCTAATTTTCAATGGGTCTGCTCATAGATCCGGCTTATTTTGACCGACGGCTTTTGTTATTTTGACTTTGATTGCATCGACAAGTCCATGGCAGGGTTAAATCGCACGATCTTGGTGGCCAATTTACATCAGCTCCGCGAGAGACGACCATGCACTAACGAACACTAATTCCGATAATAAAGTTTTAACATGCTGCTCAATCGTGTTACTTGCCATGGTGATTTTCGCCTCAGTGACTGAATAATAAACATCAGATTTGACAGACGCCGCCAAAACAACATGGCCGCCACAGACTGTTAACTTCGACCCGCCCTTATTGGAAACCCCTATATTGTCCACGCCATACGGTCCATTTATTGTTTAAACTCCCGAGCATCGTTAAAAGAAAAATTTAGAGAGATCAATATTTTGACGGTTTATAGTCGGTATATATTCGACAACATAATGTATGTTCGTAAAAACTTGCACAGGTTCCGTAGGTTGGGTGACATTCACAATAGGAACACCAGGTTCAAAAATAAACTAGCCATTACGGGCTCTAGGTTAGCAAAAGTGAGTAAATCTTTCATTGGAGACGGTGTTCGCTTTTATAACACTTTGCCTGAGGAACTAACCCTTTTACCAGACACTAAATTTAGAAAAATTGTAAAGATACTTTGTGCTCTAAACGCTATTATAAAATTGAAGATTTTTTAAGCGATACATTAGTCTGGTCAAGTCGCTTTTGTGTAACATAGCTATGGAAACCATTTAATTTTGTGAAGTGTTATTATTATTATTATTATTACTATTACGTAAAGCCGTTGATTTTATAGTGTAGTCAGTGCTAAAGCCTACAAGCAAGGCATAAATGTCTAGAAACCTAAGACGTTCAGAAAGTACTGTAAGTCTACTTCGAATAAAAATCTATCTATCTATCTATCTATCTATTGATAATTGTAAATAAGGCCTATAGCGTAAACAAGTCACTGGAGGATGGATACATCGGAGGAAAACCGCGGAGTCGCACTTTCCGGTGACTCTCGGAGCATCGGACGGGCTGTTGGCGTAGTTTAAATGTGGATTGTGGTGTCCCAAAGGCTCTGCGTTTACTCCGTGGGAGAAAGAATGATCTGAAATCGTTAAAACTTCCTGGGATAACGTATTGTTTCGATGTGTTTACACCGTCCAGATGACCTTTTATTATTGTTGCTAATACAGTCTATTAGTTAAATATTGATTTTATATTTCATTTTAATAAAAAAATACTTTTCTAGCAAGAAAAGTATTGTGGACGCACTTATGTAAGTCTGTGTGTCTGTCTGTCTGGGTGTATTCCTCCACGATAGAGGCCAAACGCTTCGTCTGATTGAGCTGAAGTTTGGAATGCAGGCATCATTTGTTCATGGCAAGAGCTTAAAAGTTGAAATGTGGTTGAATTCGGTCCAACAAGGGGCACGCTAGTCATACTTCAAACTCAAAATATTGAACTTAGAGACTTGAAATGCGGCACACAGATGCGTCGCAGGGTCGAAACCATATTCTTAAATTTTGGTGGTGGGAGGGGTCGAAAATATTCTTCTTCTTCCGATATTCTTTTTCTTCCTTGTGTGTTCCTATCCCGCCTTATCTAGAGGGCTTTAATAGATAACCAAGTGCATAGGATGTAAACGAGGGGGGGGGGGGGTGCGGGGGTTAGCGTTGGGGGGGGGATGGTAGAGAGATTGACGGAAACCTACGTTTTAGTGATGTTTCATCACCAGCTTTTTTTATTCTGTCTTGTCAAATTTGTAAAGGATCAACCGCAATAGAAATAGCATTCGTAAAAAGGCATCGAACCACAACAAGGGGTGAAACAATAGCAGCGAAAATGACATTGGCCTCCATCAGGCCGCATTAGGAAGGATAAAACATAACAGGATGAACCGTAAAAGGTGAAATTCGCCTGAAGGGTGATTTATCAACCAAAGAAATATTATTTCACAACAAGGTGTTATTGCAGAAGGCTTTTTATATATACAAAATGTAAAACCAAACCAAGTGGGAGCTTGACCCGTGCGCGGAGGGCTCCGTACCAGAAGAGGATTCTTGCTGTACCGGAGCAACACAAAAGCAATAATACTCATAAATATCAAACGACGAACATCAAAGGAATCAGCGCCTGGCGCAATGGGCTGAAGAGTGAGTCAAGAAAGGAAACGGAAAGGGAGAAGGAAACTAGAAAACCAACTACGTAAGGCGACTAGAACGGCTGTGAGCCACCGTCTTTGCAGTTTTTTAGATTCAACCTTAATTAGTTTCAACTAGAGTTTTCCTTACTTAGACAATTAAATGTAGAAACATTTCCTATTTGTTATACGAAGCTTTATTAGAAAATAGATTTTATATAATTGGAACCGTATTTCAGTAAAATAATAAAATATTTTTATTTATTTATTTACAAATAATCGTTAATATATTTAAAAAAATATATTTTTATCGAATTATTGAACTTTATAATTCAAGTCATACTATTCTTCATACAAGTCATACGACCATAATTCAAGTTATATTAAGGAAATGGGAGATAAACTCTTTAGCTGCTCAAAAACTATAGAAATTTAATATTGTTTTCCTCAAGGAAAGTAAAATCACAATCTGGCAATCTGTTCTCTTCGCTCTCCTTAATTTTTCAGATGTTACCTATCTCGACACCACGGAAGATCTAGCAACCATCGCTAGATCATTTTTGCATTCGCTTTTATTACGATCTAAGAAAGTATGACCTTATTACAAAGTACAGAACGAGACTTCACTGACTGACGGCCCGAGAAAGCACCGATACAAGAGTCCTCGGTTTGCTGTACAGAATATTGGAGGGGGCGCTTCCGAGCAACCGCATAAGGGGGTTTAATGCTCTATCAGCTTACGGGCACCCCCTAAGATCTGAAAAAACCTACTGCTCTCGATCCCTGCTCACAGTTTTAATTTTTACTCGTACACCTTCTTCCTACATATAGCTCGTCTATGGGATGCTTAACCCACACATGTAAGGACAGCGCCGAGATTGAATCAATTTAAATTATCTTTAAAAACGTGCAGAATAATAAATTCAATTCAATTTAAATTTAAAACTACGAAAATCTTATTCCAACTTTGAAGAAATGAGGTGGAAAAGATAATAATAATAATAATATCTTTATTGTGAAGTAGGTCGTACAAAATGGATAGGTACTATTTTATGTGCTATACAGTTTACCAATCAGGCGTACAATATGTATTTTTCTATACCTAATGAAATATATTTTCACTCCGCAAGTTAAAGGAAAACGAATCCGAAATGTATTACGTTTCAGACATATTAACAAAAATAATAATTAGAACTATTATATACAAATTTAGTAAACTCCCATTACTATATATAAAGTAAATGTCAATTAAAATATCAAAATGGAATTATTCGGCTATCTACAGTTTGTCATATTTAGAGCTAGAATTAAATATAAATGTTTAAAGTTTAAAATGTTTGAGAACTAGATACAATAAGACTATGTTATATTATTTATTTGTCAGTATCATTTAAAAAGTCATTTACGCTATAATAGCATTTATTTTTGAACCAGTGCTTTAATGCATTTCAATTTAGTGCATTTATTTTTGAACAATGAAAAACTGTTTATTATGCTTTATGTGAATCGCTTATTACTTACGGCATAATTGGATGGGGTGGATGTGGTAAAACCCTGCTAGAGCCATTGCAAGTTGCGCAGAAATTTATATTAAAAATTATTCTACGTAGACCATATAGCCACCATATCGCCATATCGCCATCCCACTAATGAACTGTATAAGGAAGCTAAAGTTCTTGATTGTAGGCAACTTTTTCTAAAAACTTCCCTCTTAAGGCTATTTTTGGACAATAACTCAAATTTAGGAATAATTCAGAACCGGCGACCAACGAGACAAGTTGTAGAAAATAGCTTAATAATACCCAGAAGGAAAACATCATTTGGTCAAAAAAATTACTCTTTCATTGCGCCGAGATTTTACAATCTGATCAATATGGAAATAAAAATTAATGGAAATGGACATTTAGGGAATTCAAAAATAAATTAAAGAAATGGTTATCGAATCATGACAGACTAACCATACATCAAATGTTAGAAATAATAGTATAATAAAACTTAGGTGCACAAATTATTAACATATTTTTAAACTTATATGTTAAGTATTTTTTAACATTGAACTAACTACCAAAAAATATTTGACTTTGACAATGAATTATACTTTTAGACTAGGTATTTTTATATTAAATCTTATATTACTTAACATAATATTAAATATTAATGACTGTTTCTTTCTTTTCTGACATATAACTTTATTTGTATTATTTCATCGAATTTTATATTATATTTATTGCCGATTTAATAATGGAATTGCATTTTATTTATTATATATTTTTAATATTTTTTTATTATTATTATTTTTTATTTTATTCTGAAGACCACATTTTTATGCAATTTAGTGTCATTAGCTTTTTACTAAAACTTGTACATTTGTAGGCAACCAAGCAATCAAGCAAACTTGATTGTAATATTGGAGTCCTGTCCACCCTAGAACGGGCTAGTCCCAGTTGGGTGACAGAAACAAATAAGCAAAAGGTTAAGGTTTTGCCATTCGGTTCCTGTTATTTTTGTAAGCTAATCAATGTTTTATAGTAATTAATTCTTAAATAAATAAATAAATAATGTCTGCTTGAATCCTGGTTGTTGCATTGATTTGATGTTTTGTGGAATAGCGTTAAAATATTTAACACAACAGAACTCAGGTCTCTTTTTATACATTTCTGTCCCAACTAAGGGACAGTTTATGAGGTTTCTATTTCTCGTAGCCCTTGAATGTACGTAAGCCCTTCGTAAGGAGTAGATATCGGGATTATTTTTAATAAATTCACAACATTCCAGTATATTTCATTATATTTTTTTTTTCATTATTATTGTCATATATTTTATATTATTTATTTATTTATTTGCCCTACAACCTTCATCTTCCGACATTTTATATGCATTTAAATTTTATCACCATGGTATTTCGATATTTTTAAATAAAATAATGTTTAATTTTGTTGCACTTACCTGTTTTATTATTTTTCTGCATGTTTATTATGTTTCTGCATCCTAGATTTTTCTGTTTTATTTTGGTTCTATATATGTGCACATATAAACAAATCATCGCTATATATGGAGTCTAGTTTAGCAATGGGTACGGCCTACATAGTTAGGCAGATTCTGCACTTTTTTGATTGAACTAATTGATATTAATTATAT
>OX155960.1:9821995-9867664 GCA_944548615.1 Micropterix aruncella
TGTCATGGCGGTAAGTGTACCGTCCTTGATCTAAGGTCACCTTGCAGCCAGCTAGAATGTGTCTAGCTGTGCAAGGGGTATTGCTACAGAGGGGACAAGAACTATCCTCGGCAAAGGATAGTTCTTGGACATAATAGGGATGTTTCAATCGTAATTTTGTTGAATTACAAGAAATTTTGTTGAAACTCCATTACTAAATTATATGTATCAACATTTTCCTTACGGTTAATGCGGGAAAAGGAGTATACTGTAGTTTCATTATGATTCATGTGTCCGACTATAACCGTACGCATACTTCTACACTGTCATGTTCGAAGCGAGATCCCGAGGTCGCGACGTAATGAAATAACATTAAAACACAGTGACTACCGTCAGTACACCGTTACGCGTCGTATTAATTCATACGTATAGACCACAGTCCGAGTTATACATATACTTAAACCATGCTGAAACATGCGTATTTCCGTGTATTACATCGTTATATTATTCTCAGTGTACTCAGCCAAAACCATACACTTACTAAAGGCCTCCTGAAACGGTTAAAACTGCTTGCTAATCACGGTATTTTCTCGTGCTTGACAAGCAGTTTTGATATCTACTACCTACTGACCGGTTACAGAATCGAGGTCGCTTGCGCGGTTCTATCCCTTATAAAGCGGTGGTACAGTGTCTACCGAATCTATCGCTGATCAAGGCATCCTTTGACCGGCTTAGTCACCCGGGATCGAGTGTCCGAAGAGTCGCTTCAAAAGCAGTTGCCATAAGGTTAACAACCACCCCCGCTCTATTCATGTATTGAACTAAAATATATATTCCGTCTTCATCCAGATTTTTTTAAGCACGTTCACAATACTTTCCCTCTACTGTGAAACTAAAAAAATATTCAACTCCTTATTTTGAAGAGTATTCTGGTCGTTGAGGGTCGATGAGGGTGTTATTTCCGCCGACGCCACATCTACGCGTTTCTTTAAACGAAAAGTCGAAAATAGTAGGCTTCATTTGGAAAAAGATTTCATCTGTAAAGCGGGGCGAGGCGGTCGCGGGGCGAGTGTGCCCCTTTTATTATGCTAAGGAGATGAAAGGTGTAACGGCGAGATGAAGGAGGGTATAAAGAGCCGCATAGATTTATCTCAGCCGCAGTCTCCCAAGGGACCTGAACACCCGCGTCGCACCTGCCTGCCCGTCGACAAAGGGCACTTTGTTCCGATTGGTCCCGCACATTTTTTCTTTTCAAAATTCTACTCTGATATCTTCAGTCTCACGGAGCATTATATAGTAATAATAATAGACAGTAATAATAATATAGGCCTTACTAAAGTTTCATAGCAAGCATTGATTATTCAATACGGTTAGTATCCCTACTTATATCCTACTATTTTTTTACTAGGCATGGTGGGCTATAATTCCCTTAAATTACGTAGAGAAATGCTCACCATGGCCTACGTTTTTAATCTGGTCCGGGGCAAATTAGATAATCCTAGCGTGCTAGCGAAGATTTTTCTCTTTGTTCCGGATAACTACATTCGAGCTCGGTCACATATTCCATTTGCGAAGCCGTCCTCGCGTACCAACTTTAAGTCGATGGAGTCTCCTTACGCGTGCCTTGCGACACATAAATGCGCTATGTTCGACAGCGTCAGACCTGGATATTTTTACTGCTAGCCCACATCTCTTCAAGGTATGGGCATAGAACTACCTGTTTATGCTAGAATAAGATCGAATATTTTGTTATTGTTTTTTTAATTATTTTGTTATTTTTAATGCTTTAGCTTCCATATTTAATGCCTTTTATATTTATGTATCATCCCAAAGAATTGGTGTGTAATAGAAATAAATAAATATATAAATATATTAATTTAAAAAAAAAAAAATCTTTACTGGCTGAAACCTGTCGAATTTGACGGTTGACGGGATTCAAAAAAAAACTTTTTATATTTTCTCCATTTTTTTAAATTAAAAGTTGCTTACTTGCTCGTACTGATTCACCCCAGTGAAAGATTTTATTTTATTTTATTTTATTTTATTTTCATTTATTAGGAAAACTTACAGCTAGTTTAACATATATAGGTACACATTGAGAAATAAGTGCTGAAGGCCAATTAAAAGTTTTCACACATAATAAAAAGATACAACAAGTGAATAAACAAACAACTATAACTAGATAGACGCTAATGTTTCTAAGAAGAAAAGAACATATTGTTAAGTATAAGTTTCAAATTTCGTGAAGAGGTGTTGAATAGGTCAATATCAACTTCTCGCGCCAATACATTAAAACATCTACTCGCTCGTATGACATAAGAATTATTCTTATAATTCGTTTTTGCAGTGGGCACGTAAAGCAGGTTGGGATGCCTGAGACGCGCACCAGGGGTACGTAAGCCCAAACGTCCAAGCAACTTGGGACAGTCAACCTTTCCATTTGCAATGTTTAGAAGATAGGACAGGTCCGCTATGCTCCTTCTTTTGGATAGTGGGAGAATATGGAATTTCTTACAACGCGTTGAATAGCTAGGAATGTATGATTTAATTCTGAATTGCAAGTACCTGAGGAACCGTTTTTGAATGCCCTCTATGCGAGTTATAAAGGTATCGTAAGATGGGTTCCAAACCTGAGACGCATATTCCAGATGACTTCGAACAAATGCACGACTGACTTCGAACAGATGCTAGTAACAAATGCACGAGATGACTTCGAACAGATGCTAGTAAAAGTGAACAACTTATAGTTTAAATAAAACGAAATAACTTAGTTATTTTACTAAAAACCCATATCGTAACTTTAAAACTTTTTGTGAATAAGCCCAGCTAATGGTGTAAATAAATCAATAATAATTATATTCTCTCAGGCTAGGTTATACCATTTTAATTTTATCTGCAAAGGTTTATCTATCTTTGCACGAAACGGTGTGCACATCGGTGCGTTTCGAATCCAGGGCATCCAAGGCATCATTCTCCGATCAATCTTCCCTTATTGGCTTACAGGATGCTTCCACTTCCCATCCCTCCACTTTCGCTGGTGCCATTACCGTACGATGTGCGCATTCCCTGTCCGCTGCACTTTCAATTTGTTTTCAACAGTCTTCCTAATCCTTTTCAACGGAAGATATTGATTCAATATGTTAAAATCGGCTAATGCACTCATCCGAGAGCGTCATGTCTTTAATCCTTATGGAATTGAAATGCTGAATAGATTGCTTTTCTGGTTGAATCGGCGATTGTAAAAAAACAAAAACCGTAACACTTTCTACACGACTGCCAAACAAAAAAGCAGTGTAATCTGTTCAGAGTTCATCTGTGCATGTTTTCCGTTTCTTTATTTCACTGTAACTTCTAAACGCTTCAATCGATTAGGAAATATGTAGTATTGTTAGAACCGTTGTGCCATCCCGAGTGTCATTTTAACTGTCCAAATATTAAGTAAATAGTTGTTTTCAAATATCAATAAATTACCATAAATATATCGTGTTTAGTGTCAAATGAAAGGTAAGATTGAGTACCTCCCAGATTTATCTGGCCTGACATCTACATATATATATATAAATAAATAAATAAACCACAAATATTTCATAAAAACCCGTAACGAAAATAAATATAAATAAAATAGTTCACTTTCTGTAACGTCAGTCGTGTTTTTTTTATTCTTTTTAATATATTTACTTGTTTTAAATGTCTTGCTAAATGCTGTTAATATCAAAATTGGCCTATAATTATCAATATTACCACGGCATCTTTTTTTTTAAATTCCATCACTTTTGCCAGATTTAAATTGTTCGAATACAAATAATCATCGATATAGGTATTGCGGTCCTAAATATGCAGTTACCATACCTCCAAAGCAACATCTTTTTAATACATTTACTTGTTCGGAATAGTTTTTTGACGTAATTACATTTAGTAGTTCACCCTAGATACTAGGTGAGACCATTGATTATATAGGTTATTAGATTGCTCAATGCCGTACTACGTTTTGGCAACCAGGATTTTACTACGAAACGCAATGTGTAGATCAATCACAGTTCCAAACATTGATTCATCCTTTTTTATGTTTAGTAGCCGAATGGATGGCGTTTTAAACACGCCATAATACACGCCAAAATGATAATATATTACTAAACGAATTTTTAAATCACAGGTTTTAATATTTAAATATTATTTAACATACAATTTTTCATTTTTGACATGGTATACAGATATCAATGCGTAATAATTAAGCTCTTTAATTTTGAAATAGAATAATAGGTGCTATTTTATACACACCGTAGTATTTCTTTTATTTTATCAGCTTACATAAAAATTCTATAGATGGAACTAATAATTGAAAGTTGTTATTGTTATCAGAGAATAAATTATGGGTTTAAAAATCAGTGAGTTCTTTTTAAAAAAACATCCATAATCAATATTATTAGAGATGGGCAAATAGATTTTTATTTAATTCGCCGGACGATGCTATCAGGGCCACCTGCATATCGCCGGCGCAGAGGGGTTGTACGGCTATATATTTCCAATGATAAGACTTAGTGGTGAGAGCAGATATTACGCTGGTTTTGATCTCAAACATAGCGATCGCTCAGATTTACGAGGTAAAATATACCAATTTATACACTTAATAGTTAAACAGTAACAGACTATTATAGTGAAATAAATTAAAATTAAATTAATAAAACGCTTAATCCGATTGAGCTCAAATTTGCAATGCAAACATCATTTGGTCATGGCAAGAGTTTAAACGTGGTTGAAATCGGTCCACCAGGGGGGGACTTCTCATATTTTAATTTCGAAATATTGGACTTAGAGACTCGAAATTTGGTATACCTACATTTGCCTTGTTGGTTGGAATATCTTATATACAAGCTACACTAATAATATAAATGATTCCACCATAAATTTTAATAATAATAATAATAAAACTCTTTATTCTTAAGAAAAGGCGAGCTTTAACTTAATATTACTAAGTCGGGCGAAGCGGTTCTTTTCTCGGCTAAGAGCCAACAAATGGAACGCAACCCAATCGGCTTCATCCGCCGACCGAAAGAGGGCGCTCATCGATTATATTTATGAAATTTATATACTGATGAAATCAGTCCTTGGCTACTTGCCGGTAAGGTCTTGGGGTAACACAATTGTTCTATTTTATTTCGGTTAAACTAACCTATTCTACACAATATGTTATGTGTCGTTGCATCAATATGGCAGCAGTTATCATAAATACTCGAAACACCTGTATCCCGGTCGTTTGATCAAGATGACGAGTTGACGTGACAATACCCTCGGTTATACAGTATATTGAAATCCCACACACGAGATATTTGCATATTAGCTTACTTACACCATGGTCCCTACATATGTACGTTTAGTACAAACGTACTAAACGTACGTTTAGTACATTCTTACCATACGACAAGGACGTGACCGACCGAATAACTAAGATGCTATACAAATTAAATTTCGATTTCCGGAGCCTGTAATGGATATAAAACCAGTGAAAACCCTGGGTAAGTATAAAATCCAGCTATGGTTTAGCATACTCTGGATAAACAAAATGGCCCGTAGCCACTCGACTGGTGGAACAAACCAAAGCTAAAAACGTTCAGTGAGAAAAATCGGCGATCTGCGAACACATATTGGATAGCTGAACTAACCACTGAGTGCAGTTTCAAAAACCCACTGTACTATCCAAATTACAATTTATGTAATTTTTACTAATAATAAAAATAAGGAAAACCCCAAACACACTCTCTATTGAGTAGAACCCTCTTCCCAAAAATTTGTCAACGTCCATCGCCGAGTATGAAGACGTGACACGAGTGTTGTGAGTAAGGCGGATTTTAAATGTTTGCGCGCTGACCACAACGACTCGCCACCGTTGAAATACTGTGTATTAATAGCAGAAGTTTACCGCCTAGTCGCAGAACAACAACGAGTGACAACCGACAGCACTTCAGTCTACCTTGGACAACGTCGTGTGCTGCAAACTTCACGCGGTAAATCGCACGCGGAGATTGAAAAACGCGCCCCCTCCAATTCCCGAAGCCGGTCGGAAACGGCAACGTCATGTCAAAGCGAGCAAAGAACGCGCCTCCCGCTGCGCGTCACGTCAACCGTCAAGTGTAGTGTCAACGACAGTTTAGCATTTTCTACCGCCCCCTCCCGCCCTCCCTGTCCCGCCCTAGCTTTTTCAGCGGCACGTCCGGGCGGGCGCCGCCCAAACCCTCCAGCACGAACCGCCTTACATACTTCATTATCACACACTGACATACTGATATGTGTTGGGTTTCCAGGTCCGCAAGCCAGCGTAAAATTTTAAATATTCAAATGAGACTGAAACCCACAAATAATAAGCGCTTGCCCGAGGTAATTTCGAAACAAATATTATAATTATAGTCATAAAACACATTAATACAAACTTATAAATATAGACATAAAAAATATACCCTATAGTATATAAATACTCATAAAGAACAAGTATGGAATCTTGTGTCGAATCGATTAAGAATGGCATTGCGATCGAGTTCAATTGGTATATTTAAGGACGACTACAAGAATATATTATTAAACAAAGATTTCTAATAGCCAACAGTTTTAATTTTTTTTAGAGTGATTTTATTTTAATTATTAATCCGGCGTTCCGGTCTCCCCACCACAGACATTAGTGATGTGACATCTCTTGGCAGTTGCTACTCGACAATAATAGATTTCTTTCGAGAACTTAAAACTATTGGCTTTTAGAAATAATATTTCTAGAAGCAAACAGTTTTAAGATTTTTTTACAGTGATTTTATTTTAATTATAAATTTTTAATTAAATTATTATTATTGTTTGTTAATTTGTCTATTTTGTCGTGTAGGTATATTGAATTTTGATTACTTTGATTTGTGATTGAATTGTTTTTATTTAATTTTATTTTCATTAAATAGAGGTGTACTCTACGATATAGATACAAGTCAACATAATAAAAAGATTAAAAAATACGACTACCTTTATAAGACTAAAAAGACCATTGTATTAATAAGTATTTTTAATAAAGTTTTTTAATGATATATCTGAGGTTTATGTATTTAATCATAGATGAAAATTTCTGGAATGCACCCAATCAGATATTCCATTTGACACTAAGCACGATATATTTAGGTGAATTTATTAACATTTCGAAGTTTGGACATATAAACAATAAATTACTTGACTCTTTGAAAGTTACAGTAACCTATAACTTTCGGGATGATATAACAATTCTAACAATATCACACACTTTTAAATCGGTTCAAGCGTTTAGATATTATGGTGAAATAAAGAAACAGAAAATATACATAGATGAACGCTGAACACATTGCCTTCTTTTTTATAGGACTGTGTAAAAAGAAGTAAATTCGAAATATACAAATATTATATAAAATGGAAAACTGTATCGAATCGGTTGGGAACGGCATTGCGATCGAGATCAATTGCTATATTCATGGACCACTGCAAGAATATGCTATTTAAGGAATATTTTTTAAAGATTTTTTTATAGTTTTTTAAGGATGATTACTTTTTAATATATTTATTATTATTCTTTCATATTTTGACCATATTTTTTTATCGTGATTATTTGATTTATTTTTTTTGATTTCGATCTTATATCATATACAGGAATTTTAATTAACCGGCATCATTTAAGGTGGTAAACCAGTACGATGAAGTAGGCAACTTTAATTATAAAAACTTGAAAACAAAAAGTATTTTTGTTCTTTTTTTATTATAAAATTCAAGTACTTAACTTATATATAAACATTTTAAATGCGTTTGAGCGCGCTGCGCAATCTAGCGGTAGGTAAAATATTGCTTATAAGCATTATTATAGATCCCAAAAATATAATTTTAAAAAAATACAATTTTCAAAATTGAAAGTTTAAAAAAAAACCCACGATTTTTTATCAAACGTTGCTCAATTGCTCGTACCCCCCCTTCCAGGACGCTGGTTAATTAAAACTCAACCTGTATATTCAATGTACAAGTTAATATTACATTGGTAAGAACTTAATGCTCTGCAGGTAAATAATAGCTTTGCAGGTAAAAAGGTAAGCCTCACCGCAATTCTGTTATATTATACGTTAGTTCAGTAATATACCACAGGGGCGTTTTGCCGGTAGCTCCCTTTTTTGTTTCAATAATATATTTATTCGTCGTATATCATTCAATTTCGCGAGACAGCGGATAGAAATATGCGCAATCGAGCGAATTCCAGGCCGCGAAGAAAAAAGGGGAAACGGCTGGCCTTCACCCGGGGAGTCGCCCGACGAACATCGTGAGTCGACCGCCCGCTCGACAACTTCGGCCCTTGGACAAATAATAAAATAGAAGGAACTTTTCCGTGTAAGTCTGACATGTTCTGCAGGATGTGTAACAGTGACACTTTTCTGATCATCGCAAACATTGTATAATGAAATATTATTTTTATGGTCAGTATTGTCTAAAATAGATTTGCTGTTATTTATTATTTTTATTTGAAAGAATCATAAAATTAATATAGAAATATATAACATAATTTTATCCAGCGCTACTTCCAAGTAAACAGAGCCTGCTCCTACTCAAAGACTAAACTGTACCGTATTCCGTTTTTCGCAGGTGCCTAAATTGGGGCCTAAAACCGTGCTAAAGCGACGCTTACTTTTGAACTGACGTTTTGGTGTTCACTTTTATGGGTGCGTATCTAACTGGAGCGTGTTTATTTAGAGGCTATCAGGCTCTTAAATTGATTTTAAGCGCCGTCTACACCCTTTTTCGTATTTCATTTTACAAGTGTCATGACGAAAGGGTCTTGTTCGGGTTCTTAACTAAGAACGGTCTAAATCGAGCAGCTTGCGTCTGACAGCCTGGTATCTCTCGTTACTTTTGTCAAAAATGTTTGCTCAGCACTGGCTTCTAAATCGAAGAATGGACGATGAGCGCAGATTATCGTAAGTAATCGTTAATTCATATCTATAATTTGACCTGAAAGTCCTGTGTAAATATTTTTGTAGATTGTGATAATAAGCATTGTATATATATTTTCGTTTTGTATATTGTATCATAGAATGCCTTGTTTATTATATACTAGCTGCGCCCAGCGGTTTCACCCGCGTGGTGATGGAAAATTGTGATAATGATGATAGGAAACCATACATCTTTATAAATTATAGCCTATGTGTTATTCTGATGTATATTATTGCTTATTGATGCTTATTGTAAAGTTTCATCAAAATCCATTCAGTAGTTTTTGCGTGAAAGAGTAACAAACATCCATACATACATACAAACTTTCGCGTTTATAATATTAGTAGGATAGTAGGATAGAATTTAAATTTCGAATGTCAATTTATTAGATTTTTTTCCTACTTACCTGACAGTTATCGTTATATTTTATATAATTCACACTATATCTTTATAAATTGAAGCCTATGTGTTATTCTGATGTGTAAGCTATATTATTGTAAAGTTTCATCAAAATCCATTCAGTAGTTTTTGCGTGAAAGAGTAACAAACATCCATACATACATACAAACTTTCGCGTTTATAATATTAGTAGGATTGTGTAATAGAATGTTTAATTTAAAACAAACGAAAACGTGGCGACAATCCGCGTGCGGTGTAAAGAAGACAGTGGGCGAGCGAGCGAGTGACCGAGCTGTCAAAATTAAGACCCCCGCTTTGGAACGGCCATAGACAAAACGGAAAATTTTAAGATTTAAGACCGGTTCTTAATTTTGATTGAATCAGAAAACCTACAAAATAACGAAGGTGCCTACGTTCCTAAATTTTAACACCATCTTAGTTTAGGCCGGCGAGAAACGGAATACTGGCCACTAAGGTCCTTGTGAATATTTTTTAATGCACACTTGAATTTTAGTTTATAATATCGAATTTAACGTATAATAAATACTCTCATTGATTATAATACAGTATAAGCAATGGTACTCTGCTAAAAAAGTACAGTAAGGAGCAATAAATCCGGGTCACCGATATAAACCATAATATCTCTGAAACTAAAAAACTTAGCGTATTCAAATAAAAAGTCGCCTATAGATTATTTAATGCTACTTAAATGAAATTATTAAACCTATTTATTGATGTAAAGTATTGCTATCAAAAAGGCTAAAAACAAATAAATTGTTTTTTGAAAATCGATCTACGAATTCGACGTTTTGTTTACGTTTCTGTTACACAGAAAAATATATTTAAACCTGTCCTGGTGTTCAATATTCATTATTTATGTTCTAATTATTGAATAAGCTAACATTCTTCCGTTCCGAGATATTAATATTTATGTCGGTGACCTGGATTCATTACTCCCGAGTGTATAATAGCCTTATTTTGCTAGGTAAAAAAAAGGCTCGAGGAGCGCGCGACTGAAAGCGCCAGTCGCTGGCAATCGGCCAATGAGTGAGGATTTGTAGTGAGCATCCGTCGTTTCGCCAACGATGGTAGGACTTAACAGAAATTGTATTAAAATTTATCAAAAGCTTGTTAAAACCCAAGCGGAAATCATCGACAACATCCAACAGGCTTTCGTCGGCGATACCATTTCACGGCTAAAAGAGTGGTACAAACAATTCAAAGATAGACCTAAATCAATGTATCCTCTGAGTCTGTTTATAAAAATGTCATGCTCGGCGTGGTTCTCACGTTTACCATCAAAGCATTCCAAATACGGCGAAATGTGTGTTAAATATATAATCAAAATTAGCTGGTGGTCGTTTATATAGACAATAAAGTTAACAAAGATTTTCTTCACAATCAGTCAAAGTAATTAAGTAATCTACTGTTAATTAATTTGTTTAATTGTTATAAATTTGTCAACAAATCATATAAAAGCTAGCAGCTCACAATATTATAAATCTTTTGTTAAATATTGGATACTGTCTCATTATTTATAGAGACACTGTACGTTACGTTTGTACGATTGCAACCATTTATTGAAAAAACCGGTTTCACTAGCTAGATAAGGAATCGTATGTTTAAACAAAATAATATAATAATATCTTGTTTACGAATTTGGTATAGCAAAACAGTTCAGTAGGGTGAAGTCACCAGTTATATAAATATTTATAAAGGGATCGTAATATTTTATAATTATTATACCTGAATATAAACTTGTTTGGTTACATAAAAAATCTGAGTAATTAATAGTTTATTATCAAATTAAATATTTGTTATTGTTTGCAAATTTGTTTGGTTCATAACAATTTGTAAAAGTAATTGTTATATATTGGTTTGTTTTATTTGTTTGTTTACTGGGCTTGGCGATTTGGCGCTTTCTATAACATTTATCAGTCCATGGTTACAGCAGCTTACGTAATGTATTTGTGAAAGAAAACCCTCAGTAAGCAGGAACACTGACACGGCACATCCGGTGGAAGCGGAAGTAGGTCGGCGTGCGGATCGGAATCAGAGCATTGCGGAGCCTCAATCTCCCCTATCTCTCTTTCTTTCCTACCACCCATAACGTCTATTTTTCTCTCTCTCTCTCTCTCTCTCTCTTTTGCCACTGAAACATGGATCATGCATCGTACCCATAGAGAGCAAAAGAGAGGCAGATATATATATATATATATATATATATATATATATATATATATATATATATATATATATATATATATATATATATATATATATATATATATATATATATATATATATATATATATATATATATAAACAATAATATGTTTTCAAGAAAGTAAAAACTATATAAACAGACGTCCTAGTCACAGTATACCAACCAGTAGCTTAGCTCTCGAGCTATAGAGCAATGCGGGAAGAGGTTGCGAGGAATGCGGGCAGAGGGGTAGGTCCTGACGAACGCCTTTAAATAGCATTAGGCGCAAGTAAAGGCTGGCCACATTTTCGAACGTTGTATATCTGCGTGGGCCGAGTAGCTTGACATCTGGCAGCCATATCCGAGCCCTTACGACTCGTGACCTATTCGCTTTGATTTCAATTTTCTTCTAGGAGAAGCTACCGTCTGACATACTGTATCCTAGTTGAGAGCAGCTATGTTATTGGTATGATATGTTATTCGATACGTCGAATTGCAGAGTCTTCTTCTGAGGATACAAATCGTCTTGCAAGTCGGAGAAATAATACCCTGAATTTAAAATCGATTATTGGCCAATACTTCAGTCATATCTGAGTACCAGTTTTCGTTTTATATTCGAGTTCACGCTGGCGAGTGAGTGATAGGTACTTAAGTAGTGGCAAGCATCGGACCACCTCTGTTTGAGTATTACTTCGAAACGCTAGACGCCGTTTTTGATCGTTGTGAATTGATGTGTTTCGGTGTTTCATTAATTGCAGACATCTTGGATTACTTTTTAGATAGTAATTTAATTGTCATTTTAGGTATTGCAATGAAGACTTTTATTTGTGTATTTTAACGATCCTGCCTAAATAGCGATGAATTGAATTTTGCCTATTTTGTCCTTGCTGTCCGAGGGTTTATCGCGCAAAAGCACAAAAAAAATCACAGGAAACACGGAAACTACGGAAGTATTATAGTGAATGCGTACCAAATCAAAATAACCAAAATTACAATGAATAATTTTACTACGTATCTTTTCGAATTACTAACTACTTCAAATATTAGTCTTCTATTTTGATTATTTATATTTATAATTTGACAATCTAGTAGTTTAATCTTGACTACCTATGTATGTTCAGTAAAGAGTAGTAACGAAACTTACTACCTAACCCAATTATTTTGGAGGAGTTATACACCAAAGTTGAGCGTCTCCAAAATGTTTGCATTCGGTATATCCATGGCCTCAGAAAATTTGACCACATCACGGAGTACAGAGAGAAGCTTCACTGGCTGTCGACCCGTGAGAAAAGAGACATGCGAGTTCTCTGTATGCTTTTCAAGATCTTGGAGCGTCGCTCCCAATTATCTTACCGGCAGATTTACTGTACTATCGGCTCATGAACGCAAAAGATCAAAAAGATCAAAAAACAACCTGCTACTCTCTATCACTAGTCACAGCAGTGACTTCTTCTCATTCTCTTTCACCGTGCATGGATCCCGTCTTTGGAATGCTTTGCCGAAAAATGTGAGAACCGCGCCAAGCATAACAACTTTTAAAAACAGACTAAGTGAGCATTTGAAATCCTCCAGATAAATTCCCTTTCCCCTCCCATTCCCCTCCTTTTAAAACTTTAGCGTCCTTATAGGTGTTAGATTATTTTGATGTGGCAAATCTGTGCCCACAAAGAGTAATGTATATACTTCTTTCTATCCTATATTTTATATGTCATACTCTTTATATAGGTTAAGTTATGTAGTCTACTCGCAAATAATGTTCTTACAATAGTATAGGTTAGCTCTAAAATATTGCCTGCAGGCAATGCAGCTCTCCTTTTCTTAAGAATAAAGAGTTTTATTATTATTATTATTATTATTATTATTTTGACACGTCCAAGAGCGGTCTTTAGCCGTCAATTGGACACGACGAAAATGTAATGTAATGTAATGTAATAACCAACATGGCGGTCACGCGGCTCGACATAGCTTGGTGTTATTTCTGATACTAGCAATGAAAAGAGAAATATTAAAATTTTGAATATTTTGACAAAACCTATTTTCTATTTAAATTAATAAGCATAATTGGGCGATGGCAAACGTTATTCCTTATCAGAAATATACACGTTGAGTTATTAAATAGTGAAAGCCTTGAAATTGGTGTATCAGTACGAGCAAATAAGCATATTTTGACAACAAATTATTGAATCAAATAATAAAATAAAATTATTTCAAAATTACACTTTATTCCAAATGATTTAAAACAGTTTGGGAATCGGTCGGATGTTTTATGTGACATTGCTAATAGATCAAGGTCGTTGAACTCGGCGGCATTGAATGGCGTTCAATAACACAATAGCTGCGAAGCAAAGCCACAGATGGCACTGCTCTGTTATTTCTGAACAGATATATTTGGAATATTTGAGACATTTACCACTTCACATTGAACCTTTTTTAAAACAGAGTAGATATTACAAATGAAACCGGGCCTAAAATATACCTAACAGCTTTTTTTTTTAATTTTACTCTTGCCATCTACCGGTTATTCACGCGACTATTGTGATATGTAATTGTAAGCTCATTGAAGGTAATCATTCGAACCGCTAAATGACAAACTGTGCTCTTTTATTGATTTCTTCTAAATTACTGCTTTTTTTAACTATTAGGTACAGTTTAGGCCCTGTTTTATTTGTAATGTCTATTTTATTTAAAAATGGCTCTATAAGTGGTTGTAAATGTCTTAAATATTCCAAATAAATCGATCAGAAATAACAGTGCAAAGTCAGCTCTTGCCTCACGACTATTTTGTAGGAGAAAGCCCTTAAATGCTGCCAATCTAAACGACCTCAAGCCAATGACAATGTCAAATAACAACTGATCAATTCTCAAACTTTTCTAAATCATTTGGAATAAAATATAATTTTATAATAATTTTATTATATTATTTGTTTTAGCAATTTGTTATCGAAAGTTTCGATTGATTCTCGTACTGATTCACTCACTTTTAGGATGTCACTAAAAAAAAACTCACCCTGTAAGTTTATTAATATATTTTCAAGCCGCTCGATACAAATAAATTTCTGAATATATGAGCCATACTCAGTGGAGTTTACTGGATTTTTTCACCTATCGAACATATTGAATTCTCAAGTATCGCACGGTACTCAGGAAATACTTGCTGAGCGTTACTCAAGTACTGAACCGATACTCGACTATAAATTATGATGGAAGCACAGCAAGCGCGTGCTTGAAAATCCAGCGCTGAAATAATTAGTACAAATTTTAATATTACCCCAACGACGTGGGATTTTGGCCTGTCGATGGTAGGTGAAAATCCTCGACTCTGCAAAGATTGGCCCGCAGTGCGTTTCTTCACCATAGCAGAAATCATCCAGCCAGACCTTTTGCGTGTTTCTCCTCGTCGATTTTTATCGTTTCACCTCGACCTTGTTTTTCCTGGGACCCCAGCGAAGGCGATCCAGCGCTGATTAGGTCTTTCGACGACTTTTCGGCAATTAGTCGCGAGTCGTGGGGTACATCGGCCGGGTATTTCCAGCGCCATCACTCTTAATTTGTCTGCGGGGAGGGCGACGCGAATGCGACGGAACCTGCGGAAAAGCGCCCGTAATTTATGATAATTAAGGGAATTTAAGGCCGCGCTACCTTTGTAACGGCGACCGACGAGTCACTCGCTTCAGGGCGGCTCAGGGATACACGGGCGAAATTACAATGCAGTGACTAATAATTTGTTCATATGTCACGGAGATTAATAGTCCCACGCAGCTTGGGCTATAAGGCTAACTTGTTTCGTGGTCTCACCATCTCATGATTCGGTTCCTATCCGGGAGCCTTCTGAAAGGTAATTAAAAGAGTGAGAATGAGAACAAATCCATGTTCGCTAACTAGTCTGCCTAACTAGGCCGAAGCCCATACCAACGTAGTCTCGACTATGTTAGATGTAAATTGTGAATTTCGCGCACACTTATCAACTTAATTACATTACATTACATTACATTTTCGTCGTGTCCAATTGACGGCTAAAGACCGCTCTTGGACGTGTCAAAATAATTGGGTTATGTAGTAAGTTTCGTTACTACTCTTTACTGAACATACATACATAGGTAGTCAAGAATTAACTACTAGATTGTCAAACTTTAAATATAAATAATCAAAATAGAAGAATATTTGAAGTAGTTAGTAATTCGAAAAGATACGTAGGTAATAAAATTATTATTCGTAATATTCAAATTCTCAGTAAAATGTTAAATAATCAAATTAAATCTACGTTATGCCTTTTAAACTAAAAGTACAGATATAAGACCATATAAAATAATCAGACAATAAGGCTCTACTTTTTTAAGTAATTTAAATGGGCACAATATTTGAAAAATCATGGCCCTCAAATTCGGCCAGATTATAGAAAGGGTGGCCTATCAGCATCTCCTTGATGTTTTTTTTTTATTTTATGTCCTCCAGCTGTTTAAATTTTGTAGGGAGTAGATTATAGAATGCTAAGGTACAAGTACCTTTTCTGTACTTTTGCCAGTCGTATTCGGGGTACGCATAGCACCAAGAAAATGGAAAATAATGAAAGAGTTATATCTGGCGAGCCTAGGGCGGAGCATTCTGAAAAGTCAACAGAAAGAAGATAGTGTTGTGGAAGATACCAGAGGAGTCTGGAAACGTACACTGAAAAAAATATAACAATGCAATAAACGGAAATACGCATGTTTCAACACGGATTACGTATATAACTCGGACTGTGATCCAAACGTATGTTTTAACATGACGCGTAACGGTATTGGCATGACGATAGTTACAGTGACGTAATGTTAAAGGATAATGTTATTTCATTACGTCGGGACCTTGAGATCTCGCTTCTAACATGACAGCATGTCGTAGTATACGTACAGTTATAGTCAGACACATGAATCATGTTGAAAGTACAGTACCTATACTGTTATTTCCGTATTAACCGTACGGAATATGGTGATACATATAATGGAGTAATGGAGTTTCAACAAAATTTCTAGTAATTCAACAAAATTGCAATAGAAACATCGTTATTCTGAATAAAACCGTAATAACAAAATGTTATTGTAAAAATCAATCCAATATTTTTCTCTGTGTAGTTTCAAAATCATTCAAAAGCGCTAATTAAGGCTTACGACCGTAAGACGGCCCGTGAGGCCTTATCGCTAAATAGGAACAATCTACGCATACTGGTGAGGGCGCTCACGGGGCATTGAGGCCTGAACAAACACATGTTCAACCTCAAGCTCAGATACACAAAAATGTGCAGGTTCTGCCAAGGGACAGAGGAAACTCCCCAGCACCTCATGTACGAGTGTGGCCCGCTGATGCGTAAAAGATACACCCACTTGGGTGGTCATTACCTCCAACCTGAGGAGGTAAAATAATATGGCGCCAAAAGCTTGCTGCGGTTCTTAAATGACACGAGGCTTAGCGAAGAACTATAGTAAGTGGCGAACACAATAGATCAGCAATGGTAGCAGTGTTACAAGGCTCATAAAGACATTAGAAAAGCCCAACAAATAAAAAAAAGAGTAATAGATGGCATTCTATTTTACCGTATTATTTCTTTGATATAATCAGCATTTATCAATAATGTGATAAGTGGCACTTGAATCGGTTCTTTATAAAATACCATTCGTTATCGATGTTATTATAGACAGCCATATAAATTTGACATTAGTTTGGCCGACAACTTGGGTTGCCGACTACAGCGGGAGAGCCCGTCACCACAGGAAGTTTTAACGATTAGTCGTTCTATCTCCCTGGAGTGAGCGTAGAAGACTTGGTACAGAACAGTCCACCATCTAGCTACGCCACAACCCGTTAGAGACCAACGCCTTACCGCGAGTTAGCCAGTAATGTTACCTGGCGGGCGACACTCGCGCCCTTACTACCAATTGTGACCAAATTTCTCGGGTCTCTCGATTGGTTCCGAGTTCGAGGTCGCTTGCGCAATCCTCTCCCTTACGAAGCGGTGAAACGGTGTATACCGAATCTATCGCGGACCACGGCGTCCTTTGCCCGGCTTTCACCCAGGATCGGATGGCCGATGGTCATTTCAAGAGCAGTCGCCGTAAGGTCCGCAACCACCCCCGCTCTATAGGAAACAGTACAGCTTCCAGACTCCCCCGACTGTTAGTCAGAGTGCACAGTCGATTGGCTTACGCTTCACGGTGCGCAGACCGTCCAGGAGCGCCAGAAGGGTGATTCCCAGGGGAAACTAACTATAAGGCCAGAGTCCTAACGGGCCCATGATGAGTTGGCCACGATGACCCATGTGTTCAGGGTCGGTCACACTCACGGGTCAACACCCATCCGACGGCCTCCTCGCACGGGGTGCGAACCTGGGTAGGACACTGGGTCAACCAGTTTCCCCTGGGAATCAAACCTCTGGCGCTCCTGGACGGTCTGCGCACCGTGCGGCGCAAGCCAATCGATTGTGTACTCCGACTAACAGTCGGGGGAGTCTGGAAACTGTATTGTTTCCTATAGAGCGGGGGTGGTTGCGTACCTTACGGCGACTGCTCTTGAAATGACCATTGGCCATCCGATCCCGGTTCAGAGCCGGGCAAAGGACGCCTTGGTCCGCGACCCTGAACACATGGGTCTTCGTGGCCAACCCATCATGGGCCCATTAGCTCCCAAATGCTATCGGCTCCCAAATGGGCCGACAATGTTATCAAGTGATTTTTTCACAAAATCTGTAACATTTAGTATCAAATTCAGCGATACGACAATCGTCGATGTCTTCTCTTTTTGCCATTCATCCAATGCTCATCTCCGGGTTGTCAAACCCATCGTGTGAGGGCGATCAACGTCAGCCAGGGAGTGTCGTCCTCCGGGGATGCAGTGAAAAACGCCGACAGTTGAGCATCTATACGCGAAGCGGACAGGCCATTTACAATAGAAAGGAGTAGATTGGCATCAGCATATCGATGACTCGTCACTACTTCATCCGTTTATTATTGTTTTTAATAGTTTAGTAATTTCGATTGACATTGTTCGGTTGTAAACAGCTGGAGAATGTAAATTCAAAAAAATATATATTAAGGAGATGCTGATAGGCCACCTTTTCCATGATCTGAATGAATTCGAGGGCCATGACTTTAAAAACAATACAAACATTTAAATAATAGTTTTATATTATTTAAACAGTTCATAGATTATTTATCTGACTATATTGTTTTCATATTACGTAAATCAACAGTAATTGAAAAACAGCATCTATAAAAGTAACTACCTATTTTTATTTTTTTTCTGATTGTTTTAACATTTATTAATATCTCTATTTGTTTTTCCTTCTTATATTTTAGGTAATATTTTTATATATATTTTGACTCTTTATATGTTATTCAGTTATGATATATACCCATTAGTGTTTCTATTTGTCTTTCAAAAATTTAAAATAGTCAAAAGACTAATAATCATGGAAACGACTAATAATCACTACCTGTTACTGTTACAAGTTAATGAGCTTGTTTATTACTGCCTATATTAAATTTTCAAGAGCAGTAAATACACGTCCAAGAGCAGTAAATTCATCAATTGGATACGAAGTAATATAACTTAAACGCAATGTAATGTAGTACGTGTTTCCGTGAGGGAATAAGGTATAGCATTTTAGGATAATTTTATTTTTTATTTTCTTTTATTCAGGAAAATAACAGTGTATAAAAGTAAGTAGCCAAACAAGATAGATATAAAAATTACACCAGAGACAATTTTCCACTAAATGTTAACATCAAGATTATCTAAATGATAAGAGACAGAAAACAAACGAGAAAAGAAAGAGGATAGGAAGGGAGGGACCAGGAAGGGAAGGAGGAACATAGGAAAAAAAATACATTATGTTGATGGGTGTCCACGTATTTAACAAATTTACCCGTAGGATATTTGAAGTTGAGACAGGTACGTTGGTATGAATAAGTACAAGTGCAAACAGTAGATAATAAGTAATAAATTTTAAATAATAATAATTATTAAATTTTAAATATTAAGTGTTAAATATCGCCCTCTTTAACAAATTTCTGAATCCAATGTTCGATTCAGCGAAGATATCTATTGATGCGTATCGATCATCGTAAACCCTACACACACGGTTTAAGAAAGAGTTCTTACGGTAGTTGTTATTGCAACGGCTAATGTGAAACAATGAGGACTGTCTTGTCGTTCTTGATGGGGTCCGGAAATATATTAGTTGGACCAAGTCCATGCAGTTTAATTTGTTGTTTAAGATTTTATGTAGGAAGACTAGATCATGGTACATCCTTCGATCAGCCAAAGAAGTAAAGTTGTACGAGTGGTGAACGTTGATGCCGTAAGAATTGTCAAGTGTGAAGTAAAATCTATAGTTTAAGTATTTCAAGAATTTAGTCTGGATGCGCTCGATTCTGTTACTATGGATGGCATATGAGGGGTTCCACACTTGCGAGCAGTATTCAAGATAATAGAATAGAATATATAATAGAATATTATATATTCTTCTTACTCACGTTTCGAAATATCGGGCTAAAAGCGCAGTAAGCAATACATTGGACAGCGACCAACCTGTAACAAAGAGATAGAATAGACTGATTAACCATGTTACCTAACATAACAAAAACAGAGATTAAGTTAAAGGAACTTAAGTAACAGAAGTTTGAAAAAAGACCAGCGGTCGTAAATGTTTTTTATTAGAATATATTATAATCTGTATCATTCTCATTGCTTAGTTGTGATCGACCCGTTTTTATATCAGAATAGTGACTTTTAAGAGTTTTAACCTTGGATAACTAAACATTCGTCCGCGCACGACGCTTATTCCTGAAAAAGTCGATGTCAGGTACTTCTCCGTGCCTCCTGCCCTCGACGCTTTTTTTAACGCTTTTATAGCTAAATATCTACATATGTATACATCTCTATATATCTATCAATGTAACGGAATATATAAAGTTAATTTTCACTAACTTCCTGACGTCTAAATAATTTGACCTATGTCCAGTTTCATAATTTTGACCTAATGTCCAGACCAGGGGCATCAGAATAAAAGGTAAAAAAATGACAGATTTTACAGGTTAGATATATAATTTTATTCATTTATTTATTTATTTAAAGAAATGCGTATTATTTAAACTACAGTATATTACATAATATCATTAGAGGCTCCGTTGTAAATAGTAGCAAAAAAGAGAGTACCGTGGCCCAGTCCTTCGTTAGATTATATTTGTTGTTTGTATTAATATGTGTAATATGTGTATATGTATATTATTTCGAATTTAATTTCTTTTTACTTTTGAAGTAATTACTGTACAATATATAGATAAACTATATAGCACATAAAAGAGTACCTATGTATTTTGTACGACCTACTTACAGTTGGCAATATATATTTTTATTCGTCATCAAATTCTACGAAATATTTAAAAACCTAAGAAAACACTACTTTATAGGTACTATCCATAAATTAAAGGTACTAACGTCATTTGCTGGACGATCTAACGGACGATCAATTGTGCGCTGGAAGCTTAGAAGGAGGACGAGACTCTTGTGGAGGCGATAGTGGTGGACCTCTGCAAGTGACGATAGCTGACAACCAATGCCTCTTCAACATAATCGCCGTTACCAGTATTGGAAAGAGCCCTTGCGGAAGTGCCAAGGGACCTGGTATATACACTGCCGTGAAGAGTCATGTGAATTAAATGGCGTGTTAGGAGTATGTCTACCGCCGGAAAATTGTCCAAAAACTGACGGGGATTTGCCAAAAGGGAAACTATCACAATTTTGTATAATGTCGGAACAAGAGACTATATGCTGTATTCAACACAACCCCATGAGCAACAACACGAGATCATCAGAAAACCAGGATAAATCCAATAATGCATCTTCTACATCACCGCCTGCTACAACAACTACCAATAAGTCACCGGTCATCTCTACAATAGCTCCAGAAAAACCTTAAACATCGCCACAAGCCATAACTACTATACCAATTTCATAAATGACAGTGTGGAAAAACGAACTAAATCCGAAAAAAATAGTCCTGCAATATTGAGTACAAATTTAACAATGACAGCCATTGCTGTGTTGGCCATTAATTAATTTATTTTATTTTATCTGCATCCAAACTTTTCTCTGGTCGTAACGGTCTCCGTTCCATCAGGTTCAGAAGAGGGAGGAAGAGAGAGTGCACCCGTGGTCGCGCGTCCACCTGTGCACTATAATATAGCCTGCGCACTTGACTGCTTCCGAACAATGGACTCTGAGAAGACTAAAGAATTCACTATAATCTACAATGCAGTCGCTATGGCCGAACACGGCTAGAAGGATATATAATTGATTGCAAAACTCGCAAACTAAAATAGATATCCAAGGTATGACTTCTTCAAGTTCCAGATCTATATCGAAATTGTTAAAACCTACGAGGAAACAAAATACATTGCCAATCAAAGATATAGCATTTGTGTTTACATGATCATTGAAACGAATATTTTTTTTCTTTAATAGTAGTGGGTCTAACTAACACAAATACGACTGCTTTTTTCACCCTCAAATAAGCAATGAATTGGCAATATACTGCCTTTATAGTCACCACCTCCGTTGGTTAACAGGCATTTTGTTGACAAAACAGTCATTCTATTTGAGATTATTACTTAATAATATATGATCTTTTTTTTAAGCTATAACCAAGTATTAAACCAATCTACTGATAAAGGGTACATTCATTTCTTTCTTTATTTTTCTAGGTTTTTTATCACTTCGAATAGCGAGCATTGTGTGATCTTAAAATTGTTTATGGTGAGCTTGACCTGATTCTGTATCCAGGATTGGCTCCTGACGAGGAGACTCCTCAACGATCGACAGCAGAGACACTAAAATTTGTACACGCGTTCAATTATGATAGCCCGTTCTAATTGTCACCGTGAAATGGCTGCTGCACCCAGGGTTGGCTTCTAATGAGGGGACTCCTCAACGGTCGACAGCAAAGAACGAAATTTTGTACACGCATTCAATTATGACAGCCCGTTATAAGTATCACGATGACAAACAAGGTTGCTGCACCCAGGGTTGGCTCGGGACAGAGCATTATTCTTCTTCTTCCCCATCCTCTTGCTTTAATAAATACTCAAGTACTCAGAATGTATAAAGTTTCGGACGAAAATATTCTTCTTTTTCCAGCATTTACTTCTTCCATGGATAAATATCCCGCTTTATCTAGAGTGCTTAAATAGTTACCCAAGTACTATGGAGATATAAAGTTCGGAACGAAAACGCATTTGTTATATTGAAAAAGAAAGGGAAGGGGAGAGTGTTATAATTTTCAGATGAAACAGTCCTTAGCTACTTGCCGGGAAAGACTTTGGGTGACACAACCTTTTTTGTTATTAGGTTTTTGGTTTATTTTACTCTACTGGCACCTAAATTCTTTCACTCCCAAGAAGGTTGTATCCAGGAATGTAAGGTATTGTATTTTAAGCAATAAGTCCGGCTGTTATATGTTTTGTTTTAAAATGTGCAATAAAGAATTTCTCTCTATCTACAGATTTTTATATGGGCTCATATAGATATATAATGTATGGAAATTTCACCGATTTTATCTGTAGTTACCTTTGGTTGATCTAGTTCTACCATTGCTAAAAGAACGTTCACAAAAGAAACACTTTTGAAGATAGACTCAACTACCGATATCCTTTTGAGCTCGTAAGGGCCTATCGTCATTTTCCTTTTTGCTCGCATGCGGCGGCGCACAAAAGGAAGCGAGAAAACGATCCGGGAAAAGTGTTGCCGACCGCCCATTGTCGGTATGATTCACAGCCTTTGGATCTGTGCCATTCAATTGCCGCGATGGCTGCGCCCCACTCGACCCCTCGGCCTCGCCCCGTTCCATGGTCCCATTGAGACCACAGCCGCGATCAAACTTATACATTGTTATAGTTAACAGAGTAGGGTTGCTCACCGATTGCACTTTTTCGGATGTCTTTCTTTATGCTTATTATCTTTTACATTATCAACCTGCCTTGCCGCTGTAATCACAAAAAAAAATACAACAAGGCAACGATCCTTAGGTCAAGACCATAAACGCAATCACCTGAATCTACATGTTAGAGTTGCCAACTACTACGTGCGAATCCATCACCCCGGGAAGGTACAGCTAAAGTTGCCAACTACAATGGGCGAACCAGTCATCTCAGGGTTTTAACGATATTAGATCCTTCTGTCTCCCGAGAGGTGAGCGTAGAAGACTTAGGACAAAACAGTTCACCGTCTAGTTACGCCACACGCGTGTAAGAATCCAACGCCTTACCGCGAGATAACGTTAATCTCCCTTACGTAGCGGTGAGACTGTGTCTACCGAACCTATCGCTGACCACGGACCACGGCGACCTTTATCCGGCTCTTAACAGTTGCCGTAAGTTAAACTACCCACGCTCTATAGGAAACACTCACGGGTCAACACCTATCCGACGACCTCCACACATAAAGTGCGAGCCTGGGTAGGACTCTGGCCTTATAGTTAGTTTCCCCTGGGAATCACCCTTCTGGCACTCCTGGACGGTCTGCGCACCATGCGGCGTAAGTCAATCGAATGTGCACTCTGACTAACATCTTGCGGTGTCAACTACAACGGGCGAGCCCGTCACCACAGGACGTTTTAACGATTAGTCGTTCTATCGCCCTGCAGTGAACGTAGAGACTTTGGACAGTACATTCTACGTCCAGCTACGTCAACAACCCGTGAGAGTCCAACGCCTTACCGCGAGTTAGCCAGGAGTAAACCCGGCGGGCTCGAGATACTCGCGCCCTCACTTCCAATTGTGACCAGATTTCTCCGGTCTCTCGATTGGTACCGAGTTCGAGGTCGCTTGCGCGGTCCTCTCCCTTATGAAGCGGTGAAACGGAGAGCACAACCGATTGGAGCAAACCCCGCACGGTGCGCAGACCGTACAATCTTCGCGGACCAAGGCGTCCTTTGCCCGCCTCTTACCCGGGATCGGATGGCCAATGGTCAATTCCAGAGCAGTCGCCATAAGGTACGCAACCACCCCCGCTCTATAGGAAACAGTACAGTTCCCAGACTCCCCCGACTGTTAGTCGGAGAGCACAACCGATTGGAGCAAACCCCGCACGGTGCGCAGACCGTCCAGGGGCGCCAGAGGTTTGATTCCCAGGGGAGACTGGTTGACCCAGTGTCCTACCCAGGACTCGCACCCCATGCGAGGAGGCCGTCGGATGGGTGTTGACCCGTGAGTGTGACCGACCCTGGACACATGGGTCATCGTGGCCAACTCATCATGGGCCCGTTAGCCCCCTCTCTGACTAACAGTCGGGGGAGTCTGGAAGCAGTACTGTTTCCTATAGAGCAGGGGTGTTTGCGGACCTTACGGCGACTGCTCTTGAAATGACTATCGGCTACCCGATCCTGGGTGAACAGCCGGGCAAAGGACGCTGTGGTCCGCTATAGATCCGGTAAACACCGCTTCGTAAGGGAGAGGAACGCGCAAGCAACCTCGAATTCGTAACCAATCGAGAGACCGGAGTAATCTGGTAACAATTGGAAGTAAGGGCGTGAGTGTAAGCCCGCCGGGTAACACTTCTGGCTATCTCGCGGTTAGGGCGTTGGCCTCTTACGGGCTTGTGGCGTAGCTAGACGGTGGACTGTTTTGTCCTCAAGTCTTCTGCGCTCACTCCAGGGAGATATAACGACTAATCGTTAAAACTTCCTGAGGTGACGGGCTACCCAGGCTCGCACTTCATGCGTGGAGGCCGTCGGATAGGTGTTGACCCGTGAGTGTGACCAACCCTGAACAGAATGGGTCTTTGTGGCCAACTCAGCAAGGGCCTATTAACTCCCATGTTGAAACTACAGTATAGGATGTATATGAAACTACAGTCTATCCGTATATGGAATCCGTATATCAGTATATCATATACTGATATACTGATTTCATATGCGGATATAATGTAGTTTTATATAGATTCCTATACTGTAGTCTCAACATGATTCGTGTGTCGGACTATAACCTTACGTATACTACTACATGCTGTCATGTTAGAAGCGAGATATCAAGGTCGCGACATAGTTATATAACTTGATGTTTTAACATTACGACACGGTAACTACCGACACCCCACGATCGTTAAGTGTCATGTTAATTTATACGTATGGACCACAGTAGGGCGATGTCGACTACAACGGGCGAACCCGTCACCCCAGGCTGGTATAACGATATAGATCGTTCTTTCAGCCGTGGGATGAGCGTAGAAGACTTGGGGATAAGATAATCTACTGTCTAGTTTACCAGCAACCCGTTAGAGACCGACACCTTACGGCGAAGCACCGGGAAAGGTAAACAGCGGGCAGCCTCGCCCCCTAACTACCAGTTTTGGCAGGATATCTCCGTCTGGAATAAACCTTCAGGATACTTCCGTCCTGCCGACTGGTAACGGGTCCAAAGTCGCTTACGCAACCTCTACCTGTTGTATTACAGCGGTAATTCAGAATGAATTTATCGCGGACCTGGGTGTATGGACATATGGCCCACAGTCGGAGTTATATCCGTAATCCGTGTTGATTCATGAGTATTTCCGTGTATTACATAGGTATATTTTTCTCAGTATAGCATCGCGCCCTGGTAACCGGATTATGCCGGATTTCTACAACTCTTTGTCTGATTACATGTCCGAAGTTGTTGCGCGGCCTTTACCTAATATCACCGGTAATTCAGTTCAAGGTTATCATGGACCAGTCTACCAGCTGGTATCAGGTGTCTAATAGGTCGTTTCAAGCGTAGCTGACATTAAGTCAACACCCACCTCTGCTGCTTAGGAAATACAATACAATTTAGTTCTGCTCCAGTAGATAGGCTTTCCTACACTTGGATGCGTCATTATTTAAAATTTTAAATAATGTAATTAATTAAAGAATATTAACTATCGTGATATAGTTGTGGCAATATAAATTAATTTTAGTAAATAATAATTGGTTTAAAAACCATTGATAAATAGAAAATAATCTAATAATCAAAATTGCTGATCAAAAAAATAGCTCAATGTCTGTAGTCATAATTATCAAAGCAATAATATGATGGTCATGAAAATATATAAGCGTATACAAAAACATCTACATTTAAATTAATTTTCAAATCTAGCAATATAGCCGTCATCGATAAAAATTAAAATAAAAATTACGCTCTTCGGCAAAGTTGATTATCATGAATTTTCCGTTATTTTACATTAGGTTGCTCTTGGAATAAGAATCCAGCATTATCCAAATCTCATGTCATATACTGGAGTCAAATGTATAAATGCATCCCCCCTCCCCCCGCCGGTTATTCGTCGAAGTACACAGTCGATTAACTAACGCCACACGATGCGCAATACGCTCAACAGCGCCCGAAGGACATACGCCAAAGGAAACCGATTTACTCCGAGTTTTTTCCAGGTTTGACCATCTTCGAGGACCGACCTCAAAAACGAGGCGGGTCATATTGGCCCAACTGCACGAGAACCGTCAACAGCCTGTATTGTATTGTACTGTATGAATTGTATAAAGTATCTTGGGTTATTTCTTTTTACACGACTGCCTGTCAAAAAAGGAGTGTAATGTATTGAGTCCATCTATGTACGTTTTCCGTTTCTTTATTCCAATATAACTTATAAACGCTTAGACTGATTTATAAAGGTGTGGTATTGTTATTTATTTATTTATTTATTTAAGTCCATAAAAAATACATTTGGTTACGAAAACATTCTCTTAGCCTAATATTTCATAATTAATTAAACAGTTTTTTTAATTTACCTAATTCGGAAAGAGATTCAGAAATAATAGTTTGTGGTTTACCACCTCACTAGGAATAACCTGTATCGAGGTGGTACCAACAGAAATCGTATATTGCCTGCCGAAAGAGCATGATATACCCGCTCTTAGGTTTTCATTTTATTTTAATATTTTTTAAAAACTTTATATTGCAATGGTATTTACAATTAATAATTACAAGGATGGGGGTAGTAACTTTATTCTAAAATTTAAAAATTTTGAAGATACCAAATTAAACGGAAGGTATTTTTGTTCAAATATTCATAAATAAATATTCTTACATCTAATATAATACATACATAGATACGATTATCGCATAAACTTTACATGAATTTATATTAAAAGTATATATAAATAAAAATTATTATAAAGAAGTACATACATATAATATGATAATTAAAAAATAAAAAATAGAAAAAATATTATTATGATAATACGAGTATATATTTACATATGCAAAGTGCCTTGATAACTATTTATCAAAGAAAATGACAATTTGCAATGCCATTTTATTATATAATATAGAAGTTAATTAAGATTTTAGGTACCTACTACAATACAATACAATATAGCCGTAAATTTGCACAATATATATATATATAAATAGAAATATGTTCATTCAAGAGATTTTAATAACGCCTCGCAGTCTTTCCTAGATTTATTTAGCAGCCAATTTATCACCACTCTTCGAAAAGTAGGGTATGGTAAGTCGGTCGTCGGTACGTCCATTCTCAATTTATTGTATAGTCTCGGAGCTAGAAAAGTATAATGTCGTTGTCCATATGTCGTGTTCATTTTTACCTCAGGTTGTCTGTAATGATGTCTAGTCTCAATGTCTAGTCTCGATGTCTGTCTGTTAGAATCATTATAACGTCCCGATTATCATAGAATGTCTTAACTGTCCAAATATCAAGTAAGTAGTTGTTTAAATGTCCAAATATATAAATGTCAATAAATTAACATAAATATATTGTGTTTAGTATTAAATGAAAGGCCTGATTAAGTACATCCCGGAAATATACATATATATATATTGATAAATACATAAACCTCAAGAGTATAAATACAATAGTTCACTTTAGGTAATGACTATCGTGTTTTTTATTCTTTTTAATATATTTACTTGTTAAATTAAACTCTTAATGTGGCAACCCTGTTTCGGACATAGCGGCGCCGGCCCTAACAAAACATCCTCTTTCATCGCAGCGGCAAGAGCTGAGTTATGACAGATCGTCGCATCGCGGACGTCCTGACGCCCGGTGTCGTCGTCCCAACGAATCTCGTTTCTTTTATCGCGATTGATTCCGAAATTCCCATGTCGTTTTTACGCGCGTCGCGCTCTCAGCTTGCGCTGAAACGGGCGTTCAATCAAGGCGTTAGGCAGTTTGCTGACAGTGAAGTCTTTCATGTGATGATATTGACTTGTATATTGTCAAAGAAGAGGACATGTGGACCAGTTACCTTAAAAGTATCAATAGGAACTATGCCGCAGCTGCAGACGTCTTCTTCTTAGGGTGCCTCTCTAACTACTAAAGGTTGGCAGTAGGATGGCAGTTTGTCCTTCGCCAGGCAAAACAATTCGGTGACACTTGTAATCCCGGTCCATTGTCGAATGTACCGCCACCAAGATTTTCGTCTACGGCCAGGTCTCATCTTCTCTGTAACTTTTCTTATCATAATGAGTTGCAGGACTTTGTACCTATCGTTCCTAATGACGCAGGTATGCAGCTTTGCGCTGTTTGATGGTCTGCCATAGCTTGCGTTTTTGGCCGACACGCCGCAAAACTCCCTCATTGGTGACTTACTGAGTCCGAGATATCGACACCTGACATCTGACAACAATCATCATGTCAGATATCGACATCTGACATGAACACATGTCATACACTTCTATACATTTCCTGAGATCTTCACTAATAGTCCAGGCCTCGCATCTGTACCTATAGAAGTATGGACCAGATGTAGCACTGGAGAATTTTTATTCGAAGTGGGATTTTCAGGCTTCGATTGCAAAGGACAGATTGCAAAGATGCAGACTAAAGTCCCTTAATTTCACATTTTATAAGTTTATGTCACACTCTAATATCTGTAATGTAACTCCAAATTTTTATTTGGAGTTAAAATTACAACATTACATTACATTACATTTACTACTGAAGAACCCCTTACCCCAGGAAGGCATAACGATATTTATTCGTTCTATCAACCGTGGGGTAAACGCAGAGACTTAGGGGAGGAAATAACCCACCGTTTAGCTCCGCCAACAGGACCGTGAGAGTCCAACAGCTTACCGCGTGGCACTGGAAAGTGAAACCAGCGGGCTGTCCTCGCGCCCTTACTACCAGATTTGGCCGGATTTCTTCATTCTCCCATCTGGTCACGGATCCGAAGTTGCTTAAGCGATCTCTACCTGATTTGAGCGATGATTCGGTTCGAATTAATCGCGAGCCAGGGCGTCCTTTCCAAATCAAGCTAATACGGGATCGGGTGGCCAATGGGTCGTTTCAAAGTTAGCTGACATCAGTTTAATAACCTCCCCGCTAATTTTTTAAATTTGTAGACTTGAAACCTTTATGTAATTTGTAAAAATTTGTAACCTTATTGTAAATTTATTTTGTATATCATTAATACATATTAATACTTATTAATACATATATAAATATATATTACTTTTTATCATGTTTTAAAATAAAATAATATTGACAATTTTCATGATATTTTCTTACAAATTTTATTAGGTAATTAAGATATTTCTGTTACATTAGGTATGATTTTGTTTATATAAATCTATAAATATAATATTATAGATTTCTTAGGATAATTAAAATAAATTGTCTACCTTGGAACAGGCGGCAGCCTAGTTAGGTTAAGACTTTTGTATATTGAATGTACTCATAATGTGAACTCAATAAATAATTTGAAATTTGAAATTAAGAAATGTGTCAAAACGATCTCCCCCCTCCCCCCCTTCCCCCGTCCGGTTATTTGCTAGAGTGCACAGTCGACTGGCTAACGCATACCTGCCAGCAGCGCCTGAAGGCCATCCTCTGGGGGCAGTGATCCACCTCCCGTGACAAGCAAGGCAAAGTCCTTACCAGGTTTGACCCTCTTCAATAAGGTTAGTGGATATGAGTTAAGCCGTGAGTTTAGCCGATTATAGGTCAGAAACAGGTCATAAGCTACACGGAACTGTTAGAGTAAAATATTATTTCTTACCAGGTCGACCACACAGTTAATAAGCATTACTCATCCCTACTGCCAACGTTATGACACGACTTCGGCTACCCGCCTCGCTTCCGCTGCCCTTCTCAGCTCTACGATCATTTGCTGAAATATATACAGCTCGTAACCACTGCGCGCCAACAATAGAGGAAGTCCTCTATTGCTGGCGCGGGAAACCCGTGTGCTGCCTCGCCGCCTTAGCTGCTACCGATCGTGGTGAAACTTAGAACTGACTATCATAATTGAATGCGTATACAAAATTTCGTTTCTGTGCTGTTGACCGTTGAGGAGCCAGCCCTGGGTGCAGCAGCCCTGTCGCGGTGAAACTTAGAACCGGCTATCATAATTGAATACGTATACAAAATATCGTTACTGTGCTGACCGTTGAGTAGTCCCCTCGTCGGGAGCCAACCCTGGGTGCAGCAGCCATGTCATGGTAAAATTTAGAACAAGCTAGCATACATTACATTACATTACATTTACGTCGTGTCCAATTGGCGGCTAAAAACCGTTCTTGGACGTGTCAAAATATTTGTGTTTTAAGTAGTAAGTGTCATTACTACTTTAATCTTTACTTAAGATACATATATTATTTTTTTAAATATATAGTATCTAAGAAACTTTGGAACCTACTAAAAGTTATTCGTCGTAGAATCGTATTACAAAACAAATTAAAAAATAGTCAATAATTCTTATAACTACCTACTAAACACACAATAATTAAAACAGTCAGTTAAAAAGTTGAATAATCAGAGCAGAAGCCTAACAATTGAAATAGTCAATAAATCGAATATATACGTACTAAAAACTGTACATATGATCGTTGAATGCGCATATAAAATTGTGTATCTGTGCTTTTGACCGTGGAAGAGTATCCTCGTCGGGAGCCGATCCTAGGTGTAGAATCAGATCATGTTCAGCACGAAAATGCATTGTCAATGGAACTAAACCAACATGTAAAATTTCAACTTCACAGGATAAGAGGAAGTGGTTCTAATTCAGCTTGCAAGATTTGACCTGAAAAAACTAACAAACAATGCAAGGTAAATAAAAGCTTGTAATAACGTTGCTTCATCGGTTCAGCGTCTCCTGTATTGATTCTCTAGACTATCAAATCGGTACTACCTAAGACCTAAACCAATCTTAACTGTCGATATTTCTTATAATATTATAAGCTATAAACTGCCAATCCTCCTCCTCCAATAACTCATACTCAGCAAAACGCGGTTCTGTCAACTCACAAATATTTATCGTTCCAATCTCAATGCATTCTGGAAATTTAAAATCGTCCGGATAGCTATGCCAAGAATTTATGGGAATTATTATCGCCGGAATTATGTGAATATTTTTTACATTCGCCTCAACGTTACTGTTAATTTCATAGACCTAATATGGGTGCGTACCATTCACAGGAACTACGTATTTTACTTATTTATATCAAAATCTCTACATATCAATTGTAAATACGAGCTTGCAACTAAAATATTATAGAATGAGCCACTATCAGTCTAATTCCGATAAATATTGAGAAAACAGGTTGTTACAAGGAAAAAATTAAAAAAATACGTGTGGCACTCGGGGACTGCCGCGGTAAAGCTATTACATAGCATTTTTAACAACTTATGCAATTATAATTATGTATTTATTTTATTTTTTCTGATATCAGACAACTGCGCTCTATCGGAAAACGTAGAAATTATTCCGAATTATTTGCGGCTGCGAAAGCAAATGATTCGGATTATTTTAAACGTCTTTCGATAGAGCGCCGCGCACGAATTTTTTATTCGATAAAGCAAAAAAAACGGATTATTCGAAAAAAATCGTAGATAAAAAGATAGATAACTTAATTATCTTTAAAATGGTGCATGTTTCTTAATAATACGCCAGATAGTATTTGCGTAGTAGTCGTTTTTGTGTTCGGTTAGACCTAATTTCACAAATTATTTATACTATGTAATATAAACAAAATCTAATATATTCAGAGCTAAGAATATTAGGAAAATGCTCTTGTTTAACATATATTTTTTTCGAATCGTAAGCAGTACTCGTTTAGACGTAATTATCAGTTTAAAATCATTAATTTTAGTTAAGAAATTTCTTCATTCGGTCGCCGCGCTGGCCTAGGCCCGCGATAAAAGCTTTGCAATAGCTTAAAAAAAAAGTACGGAAACCTTTAACGTCTTTTGGACAACGTCACTACAGCTTGTTTGCTCTTAGAAAGGCTAACATTACGAGTAAACACATGTTTGGAATAAGTATGAAGTAGCAAAAATATCGCCTTAAATAACCTTGGTAAAAGAGAGATGGAAAACACCTTTAAGATAATATTACAATATTTATTTTTTTATATACACAAACTAATATTTAAGTATTTATTACTATTTAAGTATTTATCATATACTCTGATCATTATTTAACATTACTCATTTCTTACTGTTATTTATTACTTATATATAATTGTCAAATTATTGCCTACTGAAAGTTTAACTTTTAATCTAATTTAATTCAGAATTTTGTTTTAGAAGATTAATATTTTAATAACCGTTTTTATTAGTTTTCTACTTAATACAAGCTCAGGTTAGTTAGGAGCAATACAAAATATGTTAAATTTAAATACCAACGATGTAATTTTTTGATCTTGTAATAAAAAATAAAAAATAAATGGTCCCTGCAGTTTAGTATATGCGAAGCTAACTTCCTAGTCTATTAGATAGACCTATAGTGATAGTGTTATATTAACCAGCCCAACTGGCGATTAGCCCTTTCTTGCAGCGCCCTCTTTTGAAGAGTGGGAAGAAACAGAAAACAGTGAAAGAAGTAATAGGTATCGCCGGTAGGTGGCAGTCAATATCTATTTTATTTTTCTGGTTTTATAATATTTATTGTTATAATTGTTGAGTAATAAATAATTAAAGTAAGGGGCACATTTACGGTCATTATTAGTAATTTTTTTTAGAAACGGTTTATGCTATATTTTTTTTTTTTTAAATTTCCGTACATATTTTTTATTATTTGTGATTTAAACATTTATTTTTGTACTTTATTTGCGGAATTTGCAATTTTTAATGAATAAAAGACTATTGACTACTATTTACTATTACCTATTGTTTTTTGGAATTTTATATTGCAATGATTGATCAAGACGCAAGTCTTCTTTCTAAATAATATTTAAATAATCTATTTAATCTAATGAGTCATATCTATTTAATCTAGTAAATAATCAAATTAGGTCCGACATTTTCAGGTCATTATTAGTATTTTTTTTGATAATTGTTGCATTAGTTTTAGGTTATTATTTATATTGTATTTTTTAATATTTGTTCCATTCATATTTTTATTATTTGTGATTTACACAATTATTTTAGTACTATATTTGCTATATTAGACAACTGGCTTTGCAATTTTGGATGAATAAAATACTATTGATTAATATTGACTATTACCTATTGTTTTTTGGAATGATATATTGCAATGATTGATCAAGGCGCGACTCTTCTATCAAAATCATCTTATTATTTATCCAATTATTCTAATGAGTGTAAAATCTAATTAACCCGACAAATGTAAGGCGTCCTTTTGTGGATTCAAGTTTGAATACACTGGAATGACAGGCGTCCACTTTGTCCAGTGATGACGACACGATGGAGGCCGTTTGCGAAAAAATCCATTTAAAAATAGAACGGGCTGCTATATTTTATCGTATGATGCCAGAAAATAGCCAAAGATTCGTTACTATTAAATTCTACGATAGTATCATGCCATAAAAGCTGTATGATATTTGCAACCCTGCCAAACGGCGGTGGAAAATTCCGCTGACAGCGACGACACGTCAAAACGAGTGCCAAGCGACGCGCTACAATTATTGTGATTTTAAGTGTTTTTAGTTGGATTTTACCCGTAAAAGTGAGTTATATGCATTCTAAAATTGTGTAGGAATGATAATTACCGATTGGAGAAGGCCATTTCCTTTTTTTCACATAGTTTTTAGTAAATTTGTGCAGTGTCGCCTCGCCGTGTCATGGCCACATGCCGACATTTTTTTCGAAACGAATGAATTCTCGCGAATTTGGTCGTAACATTGGTTTATTTCGCTTATAAAATCGTTATTATTCCATTTAGGTGTTATATACTCAAGGAATTAGATGTATTTTGATATTTACACGTCGTTTCCAAATCCGACACTTTTTTTCGGTTTATATTTTGGCGGCAAAAACCGAGATTTCTCAATGTGTGTAGTGAAGTTAGGGCGTGAGTGTAAGCCCGCTGGGTAACACACCTGGTTATCTCGCTATTAAGGCGTTGGCCTCTTACGGGCATGTGGCGGAGCTTGACGACGGTGGACTGTTTTGTCCAAGTCTTCTGCGCTCACTTCACGGGAGATAGAATGACTATACGTTAAAACTTCCTGAGGTGACGGGCTCGCCCGTTGTAGTTGACAACTCTATTTGATCATTCGGCTACCCGATACCAGGAGATAGCCGGGCAAAGGATGCCATGGTCCGCGATAGATTCGGTACACACCGATCACCGCAACACTAGGGAGAGGATCGCTCAAGCGACTTCGAACCTGTAACCAGTCGGGATACTGAATAAATCTGGCAGTAACAGGGCGCTTGGTCTGCCCGTTGAGTTAACTGCCCGGTGCGTCTTCTACTGCTGAGTCTTCTACGTTCATCCCGCGGTTGAAAGAACGATCACATATCGTTATACCAGCCTGGGGTGACGGGTTCGCCCGTTGTAGTCGACACCGTCCAACTATGCAGCTTTCCGGTAGCGAACGCTTTCGTTTAGCTCGGGCCAAAAGATCAATTGTAGGTAAACTCGCATCGCAGGTGAACAATTATTTTGACACGTCCAAGAGCAGCGGTTTTTAGCCGTCAATTGTATACGACCAAAATGTAATATAATGTATTCTTCAAATCTAAACTAACATAAAGATTGCTAAGATGAATAAATTAATTAATGAAAATCTCTTTATTGCACAATAAAAAATAAGGTACAATGGCGGACTTATTGCTACATTACAATATCTTCCAGTCAACCAACACAATATCTTCCAGTCAACCAACTCAATATCTTCCAGTCAACCGACAGGTGACTTTTTTGATGATTTTAAAGAACTGACCAAATTTTTTGTCGCTTGGTTGCCGAAAACTGTAAATAATCAACAAAATATAAAATACCAAGCGACAACAAAAACTACCCCAGCAGTTTGAGAGTGGGACTAATCGACGCAGGATTTTTTTATGATTCTAGTGATATATATAACTCAATATCGCCCAAATTGTCGTTTAGTAAATTTTTCCTTTCCACCGTCGATGTATTTATTTTAACCTATTGATATTTGGACATTTAGACAACTACTTACTTAATATTTTTAGATTGAGGTACCCTATGACACTCGGGATGACATAACGATTCTAGTAATACCGCAGATTTTTAAATTGGTCTAAGCGTTTAGAAGTTATGATGGAATAAAGAAACGGAAATTTGTGGTCAGGGGGAATTTTCGATCACTACAACAGAATTAGGTTTTTGAAATTGAATTGAAATTTAGACAGGACGTGAGAACTAATAATATTGTTTTAATTTTCAGACGACCTCTAGCGGCGGCGGGGCGAGTAGCGGGCGGCGGACGCGGGAGAGCCGGCGCGCGGCGGAGAGCGACGGGCGGCGTTTTGTTATTACTGTTTTATATAGAATAACGACGTTTCACTCGAAATTTTGTTGAATTACAAGGAATTTTGATGAAACTCTATTACTCGGTTATATGTATCATTATATTTCAACGATGTAACGTGATGTGTGTTATGCACTTTTTTTTGTGATACATTATAAGTTTTTATCAAATGTGGCAATTTTTAAACGTGCATGTACTATTTTGTACTGGAAATTTAGTACCAATAAAAAAAAATTAAAGCATAAGTCGCATAAAAAATAAATGATAAAATCCAATCTCGTCAACTTTTTTCACTTAGATTTTTTTTGTTATATTTTTCTATGTTTCTTTTGTATATAAAGAAACGAATAATTGTATACCTAATATACCAACTGATGAAAGTTTTTATTTTAGTCGGTACAATTGTTTTGTTTATTTTTATGACATGTTTGTTTTATTTTTATCAAATGACTTACCTACTGTAAAATTTTGTACTGGAAATTTAGTAAATAAAAAAAAAATTGGTTTGTTGAGTTTTCTTCTAGGAAATTTTAATAATAATAATAATTCTACAAAAGTGGTTAAAAAACGAATATACCGCGTGAAGTTTGTAGCACCCGACGTTTCGGCGATGTTGCAGCGGCCGCTGTCCAGTCTACTCTGGACAACGGCTGCTGCAACGTCGCCGAAAAGTCGGGTGCTACAAACTTCACGCGGTAAATTCGTTTTTTAACCACTTTGTATAATGCCTTTGCCATTATTATGAAATCAAAAACTTACCGCGTTTGTTTGACATTATAAATAGCTTTATAAACGAATTACCGCGTGAAGTTTGTAGCACCCGACGTTTCGGCGATGTTGCAGCGGCCGCTGTCCAGTCTACCCTGGACAACGCCATTATAAAGCTATTTATAATGTCAAACAACCGCGATAGTCTTTGATTTCATAATAATTGCAAAGGCATGATACAAATGTGGTTAAAAAACGAATTTACCACGTAAAGTTTGGACACCAACGTTTCGGCGACGTTGCAGCCGCCGCTGTCCAGTCTACCCTGGGCAACGTCGCCGAAACGTCGGGTGCTACACACTTCACGCGGTAAATTCGTTTATAAAGCTATAATGTGAAGCAACCGCGATAATCTTTGATTTCATAATAATTGCAAAGGCATACAAAAGTGGTTAGAAGTTTTTCAAATGTATTGAAAACTTGACGCTTATTAGATGTCCAATAACTAATTATTATACTCCAGTCACATTTCATAGAAGAAACTAGAAAATCACACTCCGAATTTGCCTAAACAAATAAGAACGCACCGCGGCGATATTGCATAGACAGGCGCGCTGCCTAATTTTATCGATATTCGCGAAATCGCGGGGTGCGCATACCTATTTGTTTACGTAATTAGTATGGAAGAATTACCATATTTTGAGCGTGATTTCCTATAGTTTTTCTATGAAATGTGACTCTTTAGAGTATAATAATTAGTTATTAGACATATAATAAGCATATAATAACACTATATATTTGAAAAACTTTATCCACTTTTGTATTATGACCTGTCAAAGTTAATACCAAATTTTCGTCACTGACTCGCAAAAGTTTGGATTTTTCTGTAATATCAGACAAAGCTGAAAATCTGGTATGATTTTATAAGAAGTGTAGTGTAGTGGAAAAGTTATTATGAAAGAATTTCATATAAATAAAGTCCCTAAGTAGTCAGAAATATAAAATTTAAAAAAAATAATTACGAGGAGACATCAAATTTTTCTTGGTTATTATGACTGAAAAACTAAATATTTTTGTATGCAAAGAAGTAAAACAAAATAATGGTTTTGGTAAAGCATTTAATAAAGAACATAACTGTAAATACAATTTCCGCATAGACTTTCGTATTTTGTGATAAAAACATCGAAATGATAAATAGGCGAGTTTTTTCACTTCGCCAAATTTGTAATTTGTCGCCATTATTATCTTAATAATTAATTGATTTACGAGATAACGTTATAATGTATTATATGTCAAATTTCAATGCGATCATTTTACTGTTCTTCTTTTTATGATCCGTATAGTGGTTTACAAAATATGGTCGTTTTTATCAAGGTCGTCGATTTTGCGCGCGAAAATGTCGCGCGCGAATGGGACAGCTGAATTTTTACTTCGCGAGCTGTCGGGTTAAACTAGTAAATCATTAAAGTAGAGCGGACATTTTAAGGTCATTATAATATTAGTTTTATTGATATTTTTTTAGATTAGTTTTAGGCTATTAATTAATTTGGTTTATTGTTATTTGTTCCATCCATATTTTTGATTATTTGTGATTACACATTACGCGCTACACATGACGCGCTAATTTTGCACTAATACAAGGGCACGCTGTCATTACGCTACACAATACTCTGGCACCTCGTTTTTAGCGAGCCAGTAGGTACCTACCAGATAGGTATTTAAAATATACTTATCTAAAATATACCTATGGTATATTTAAATATTATCACTACATATTTTACACTATGTATATACTAAATACTGTTTTGTATACATGGTAAGTTTTAATTAACCGGTATCCTTGAAGGGGGTGGATCAGTACAATCTAATATAATAGTTTTAATAAAAATTTGTAGGAAAAAGTAAGGATTTTTTTAAAATTTCAGTCATTTATTTTATATTAAAATAGTATAAAAAGCGATGAGCACGATGCGCCCAGATATAGCGGTAGGTAACATATTGTTAATATCGTTTATTAGCTATATTTTACCTACCGATAAATGGCGAAGCGCTCTCAACGCTTGTCAAACTTTTATTTACCAGTCAAGTACTTAAAACTTTCAAATTAAACAAAAATATAAAATAAAACAGAATTTTTTTAGTCGACGGAGTCGCGGCCATATGCTAATTTCATTTAACGGCAGCACGATTTGCGGTAGACCTTGACTCGTGACGTCACTGACTTTAATTTGAATTATAAAAGAGGCTACTGTCTGTATACTGTGCCCTTACGAATAAATAAAAGAGAGAACTAAAAAACATAGGTAACCGAAAGAAAATTTACAAAATACTTCCGGGGAGGCCGGTGGTCAACGATTTATAGATACTGCGGTTTTACTTTTCTTTTTGTACTATATTTGTAATTTTAACCTAACTATATTTATAATTTTGGGTGAATAAAATAATTTTGTCTACTATTGGCCATTCCCTATTGGTTTTTGGAATGTTATATTGCAATGATTGTTCAAGGCAATATCAAAGGGCGAGTCTACCTTGGATGCCGGTGAATCACGATATTCATCAATTTTCTCTTGCTTCACTTCATCAAAGGGCTTACCCCATATTGTATAATACATTATCGGAGCGCACGGTGTCTGTAATATTAATGTCCGCATTACCTATAGACCCAAAAGCACTTTAGCGTGAGTTGATTGTAATAGCGACCGGGGTCGGGTCGCCAAATATGATCGTGCGCGGCGGCCCAGCCCCCAAAATCCATGGCAAACAACGTGTGAACTTGCTGGGTCGACGATTACCACATCAAAAGGAACAAAATAATTACCGACTCAACGGAAGCCTTGGGTCCCTGCGACGGAATGGCCTCGCCCTCGACCCGGACCATGCTATTGTTTTATTAACTAGTTTTATTAGCGTGCAAATTGTTTTCTGTTACGCGGGTACAGCGATAGATTATTCCTTAATTCAAAAGATAACCAGGTATTGTAACCTTTTATTATATTTTTTTAAATCTATACTAATATTATCTACTAATACTAATTAATGTATTAATATTACTAATACTAATTAATGTATTAATATTATCTACTAATACTAATTAATTAATTAATAATAATTAATGTACTAATATTATTTTTTTTTAATCTATACTGATATTAGCAACCTGACTATTTTAATTACTACTTCTATTACTGGCTTTTTTATTTTTTATTAATACCTCTATGCATTTTTTCTATTTACTGATTATAATCATTGCAATTTTATTTTTAATGTATTTCATTATTATTATTTTTTTTTAATTATATTTTTACTGGTTATATTTGGATTTCTTTATTTCTATATTACTTTTTTATTTTTCTTTAGTGAACCCGTCACCTCAGGAAGTTTAACCCGTTGAGTATGAGTCAACCAAATCTGGTTGCGAAACAATTATCCGTTGAGTACGAGTCGACCAAATCTGGTCGCGCGTTTTTTTCACTTCTTTGAGGTTCTCATATTTATTCATAATTATCTAATTGTTTTACAAAATGATATTTCAATATTCTATATTCGAAATTTCAATGCAATCATTGTGCAGTTGTTCTTTTTATGATTGGTGTAGTAGTTTCGTAGTTATAGTACTTTAAGGTCGATGTCGCCGAAAATCCTGCAAAAGAGACAGATGCATCCATGAAAATACCCATTTACTCCAAGGGTTAAACGATATTTGATTGTTATGTCTTCCGTGAGGTGAGCGTAGAAGGCTTGGGAAGAAACAGTACCTACACTGTCTAGTTACACCACTCGCCCGTAAGAATCCAACTCCGTCGAGAGAGCAACGCCGTTAAGAATCCAACAAGTTAGAGCGTATAACAATACACACGCAAAAATGGTCGACACTGCTGTGAACGATGCGGTGAGAATTGCCTCGGCTATGTCTCTATCCGATCATCGGCATCGCTCCCCTTGCAATACGTCGTGCTGTCCTGGCTGATTCACAACGCCTAGGTAATAGATGACCCAAGACTCCCACTGCATGGACCATACCCACGCCACAATCACCTCAAATCGCGAAAGTCGTTCATTAGCCGAACACAACCACTCCACGGCAGCTAATCATCGAATCTGACTTACCTACGTCTGAATATATTTTAAAATGTTTACTATATGCTAAATCAAATATTAACGAACAAGAGGTAAACGGGAATATGCACTCCCACAATACACGCAGACATGATGACGTTATTCTGCCTAAAGTACGCCTTACGCAGACACAAAAGTCCTTTGGATATTTGAGCTATAAGCTCTTTAACCAGCTACTAGTCTCCACAAGAAAGATGAAAGCAAAGGCGTTTTAAAGATTTATTAAATAAAAGCTGCAATCCACACATGCTCTCTATAAGCTGAGTGATTTTTTGATCATGCCAATTCTTTCAAATGGGAATAACATTAATTTGTAACTTTCAGGTACCTACCTCATTTTAGTTCTTATTGTTTAATAATATTATTATGAATTTAATATTTAATATGTAGATTACAATGTGTAATGTAACATACCTGATCACCATACCTGATCATATACATACGTTGTTTTTTTCCAATCTTGTTTTGATACTTTCTATTCTGTGATTATTTTTTGTATAAAGTGCCTGACTTAATATTCTTATTATAATTATCTATTTTATAATTATACTCATGTACATGGATTCAGCTCTATTTTTTTTTTACAAAATTTATTTGTCTGCCGTGTAAAGCCGACTTTAGTTAACGCTATTGTCGAATTCATATTAATGCTTTAATAGTAGCAAATGACGAATTCTAATATGCGATTATTAGCTTTAATTCATAATTCATGCTTTTATTATATATTCTGAACGAATAAATTGAATACTGAATACTGAATCGAATAACTCAATGGAGGGCTTCACTTCACATGTTAAGCAACACATTAGACCGGGGTCCCATCTCCCCTTCACCACCTGGCGCAGTCTGAACACACTGAGCGTGGGTGTAACAAGATGCCGAGTTAATCTCGTTTGTTAGGGCTACCTTAGAACCCAATAGGCATCTGTCGAACGCTGCTGGATGAAGCCCACACGCGATCCTACCCGCAACTGTCAACCTCCATTACACACCACGATGTACAAAAGGTAAACGACAAGGCCATCCAGGCCGCATATTTTTGGAGAGACGTGTCCTAAATTGGCCCAGACACGTTAACAAACGACGAAATGTTAGAGCGGAATATAGAATGATCGATGGTCGATTTTCCCGCAACAAAACTACCCGTCGCACTAACAGCCGACCGAATAAGATTGGACACATTTCGCAAAATTAGACCCGATTGCCTTTCTTTGTGAACTAAAACTGAAATTAGTTCAAGTGCACGAAATATAGCAATACGTTAGAGCGGAATATGAAACAAACGATGGTCGATAAAAAAACTTCTGTCGAACTTATATTCGTCCAAATAAATTTGAAGTCATTTCTTGCGGTTTGAGATTTAGTTGCTTTATCTTCAGTGGCAGTTTTAATGAGGGAAAATGTTTGTTTGTTTGTTTATCCTCTTTATTGTGAAAATGTCACAATGGGCGGGTTTATTGTTATATGACAATCTCTTATACCCAACCCTACTATGACGTGTTATATGTGTGTGTGCGTGTAACATGTCTGTAATTGTATGTCTTGTTATTGCATTCGATCGACATATTTGAAAATGCAATTCCGTTAATTTGATCCCAACGCAAAATGGTGACCCAGCCGGGAATCGAACCCTGTAACCTTAAAATGTAAGATCAGGCGACCTAACCACTACGCCACCGGGCCACTGTTAGTGGCCGGTGACCGGTGGAAAAAGTGGCATCCGTTCATTTCACATTCAGCCCTGTCTCGTTCACAAGAACTGATTTCCAAATTTAGTTCACGAAGATACGCAATCGAGCCAGTATCAATGTTAAAATAAATTGCCAAATATGTAAATTGCTATTGTTTCCGCAGTACAATGATATCCTCGCCAACAAAACCAAAGGTATGCCAAAATATACAAAGACGTGGATCAATCTATTGCCGCGTATATAATCAATGGTGGTATGTACAACATTTACAATTATACACATTTACAATCAATAACATTTACATTCTTTTCAATTTTCATCACAATCGCCAAAGTGTGTGTGCCGATATCATTCCCTTAATAAATCAAATTTCGTTGCATTGTTGGGACTCAAAGTGATAGTGCGGGCCGCGCGATGAAACATGGCGTCAGTGCGGGGGCGGAGGCGGAGGTGGCGTCGCGGTTCCTCGGCATCGTTTATGGCCGGCGCGGAAACACGGATAAGCCCGCCATTCGCATCCATTAATTTCCAGATAGCGACCGAGCCAGATTTACGAGGTTATCCTGTCAATATTTCCCCTAGGCTGCGCGGCCGGTCGGACCGTCCGCCATTTTAATTTGGGCCGATGAAATTATATCGACAACCTTACCGCTTTGTGAATGAGCGCGATAAAAAATATGAAAGGGAGACGGAAGACAGAAGAATACACGAGCCTGTACAGAACAACAATTTAAACCATCAGTTTAGGACAAAAATAAAATTAACGAATTACGTCTCTACTCAGAAATGCATCTTCAAACCTAGACTCAACTGTGGAAATCAACAATCGAAATCAAAATAAAAAAAAATTTTTTCTTGAATTGATATATTCTTCAACTTGGTCATTCAAGAATTATATACTGCACTATATTTTTCATCCCATCTATTCGAAAAGGAAGACTTGGTTCGCCTTTAAGTGCGCCCAAAAGTGGTGTTTCTATAAGAAACTTTATAAGTGCGCCGCAATTATCTTTGCGGCTCACTTTTTGAATAAGTGCGCCGCAATTTATCTTTCCGGCGCACTTTTTGAATTTGGAACATCTTAGTCTTCAGCGCCGAAGAAATCGAACGCAAATATTGTTTGAATAAAGACTGGCTGGTAGGACGGCCCCTAGTCGCGCCGCCGGCTGAATAAAAAAAACAAATGAAATTAAAAACGAGCGAACGTCAATTGTTTTTGTCGCCAGCGTTTTCGACAATTTTCACGGATTGTAACAAATTCATCGTGTTGTTTTAATTTAATTTCAATTTAGTCGATTCTCTATGTTTTATTAAATAATAATATTAAAATAAAATATGAGGCGCCTTTTATTTTCTCGGGCGCAAAATATTTTTGGCTCGGGCGCTTTTTGAATCCCTCGCAACGTTCAACATTCTACTAAAGAATCCCTCACTTCGCTCTGGATTCAAAAAAGCGCCCTCGCCGTAAAAATATTATTTTGCTCCCTTGTGATACAATCTACTATTGCGGCTTACTTTTTGAATAAGTGCACCGCAATTTATCTTTGCGGCGCACTTTTTGAATTTGGAACGTCTAGTCTTCAGCACCGAAGAAATAGAACGCAAATATTGTTTGAATAAAGACTGGCTGGTAACGACGGCCCATAGTTGCACCGCCGCGCGCGCCGGCTGAATAAAAAAAAAAATGAAATTAAAAACGCGCGAACGTCAATTGTTTCTGTCGCCCGCGTTTTGTTCCTTGAAGTTCTCTTAAGCCCGTGACGTTTATCACTCTGGGAAGCACAAACCCAGCGATGGAGTAATCTTACATTATAAATTTCAATTTAGTTGATACTCTATGTTTTATTAAATAATAATATTACAATAAAATATGAGGCGAAAAATATGTACTCAAAAAACCAAAAATGTATTCTTCTAATGAGTTGTTTCTAGAAGCGAAAATACTTCATATTAGGCACCTGTATTGTTTAAAAATTGCTTGAAATTTCAATCGCGCGCAAGCTGAGACATTGCTCCCTGCTAAGAACACAAGATCGGCGCAGGTACCGCATTATATAGTTCCCAGGAGGTTTACGTCGTTTGGACAATACCATTACCATTAGAGACCGAACTTCTGGAAGTCATATTTTTAAATATATATATATATAAATAAATATATATATATATATATATATATATATATATATATATATATATATATATATATATATATATATATATATATATATATATATATATATATATATATGTATATATATATATATATATATATATATATATATATATATATATATATATATATATATATATATATATATATATATATATATATATATATATATATATATATATATATATATATATATATATATATATATATATATATATATATATATATATATATATATATATATATATATATATATATATATATATATATATATATATATATATATATATATATATATATATATATATATATATATATATATATATATATATATATATATATATATATATATATATATATATATATATATATAATATATATATATATATATATATATATATATATATATATATATATATATATATATATATATATATATATATATATATATATATATATATATATATATATATATATATATATATATATATATATATAATATATATATATATATATATATATATATATATATATATATATATATATATATATATATATATATATATATATATATATATATATATATATATATATATATATATATATATATATATATATATATATATATATATATATATATATATATATATATATATATATATATATATATATATATATATATATATATATATATATATATATATATATATATATATATAT